>JAODLM010000489.1:0-90748 GCA_036937905.1 Salvia rosmarinus
TGCCTCATTAATCCTGTTCATTGACCAGGCTTAATAATTTCTTTCACTCGCTTAAATTAGCCTGAAAAGAAGTTCACCCGATCAATTGACCCAGGAGCTAATAGAAGAAAGGCGAAGTGGAAAACGATGAGTCTCTTGAATGGGCAAGAAAAAGGGTTTTCCTGCATTTCAACGAAATGGGCAAAATGCCCAATATAAAGAAGATACCTGCAATTGAAAGAGAAAGGACTTGAAATAAAAAGAATATATATTGATGAAGTCCTAAAATGGTCAGTCTTTGAGGCTAGTAAGAAAGGCTTAAAGAAATCCATGGAGGACAAAATAAATTCTCTAACCCGAGTCTATGATACCTTAGCCTCGCTCCAAAATTTCCTACCTATGTCTTAAGCCCCATTACAACCAAATAAAAAGACCTAAGGATGAATGTTTAAAACTTTGTCTAAACAGTGGTGATGGTAGAGGCACGCAAAGCCTATGGCATAGTCGAAATGAAAGATGTCCCGAGCGATACACTAGCCCATACACAAGAGTGCAAAGTGTTAAGGAAAATGCCCAATATGCTCAAATTGTATTTTGACTTGTTTGATGGTCGCTGCTGAATGGAGTCAACTTGAATTACTTGTTTGTTCGATGGTTTATATCGCCGAGATATCCCGTTGGTGAAATGTCGTGACCTTTTCTGTTTGAGTCCGCTTTTTCTTTCTTTCTTTTGTCTTGGGCAAATGACGCATGCATGCTTGAGGACAAGCATGTTTAAAGTGTGTGCGTGTGGCCGAGCCCAAGTTTTGTGCTCTTTTCACATGTTTGTCTAGGTCAGATCGAGTCTTTTGTGTCTTTCTTGTTGTGTTTTGTGTCCAGGAGGACACATTGGTCTCAGGAACAAGGCGAGGCGTAAATGGGCAAGAAGGAGTGGAACTTGCTTGGCGGGTGAATAGAGATACGATGCACCTCGAGGGCACAAGGAGCTTAGCTCACACCGGCTTCAAACTCCAAAGAGTCGTCCGTTTCACGGCGTGACCTCCTTGCTGCACCGCAAGTTCAATCTCCGTAGGGTAGGCTAATGGGCAAGCGGAAGTGAAGAAGACGAGCGAGACCAAGAAGAAGAAGGAGGCAAGAGAAGACGGAGAGAGAGTGATGGGCAAGATACGCGAGATCGGGGTGATCTCGCAAACCGAAAAAAAGCTCGCCACCCAAATCCCCGAACCGGAGGAGATCATCCCTGCATCCATCTGGGCAAGGAAAGAGCCGATCAACAAGGAAAACCTACCAGATTGTCCAGCCCATGGGCCATAAACAATCGCCGATCTCTAGCCTATATATATAGGATTTAATCGCGACTTCAGCGTGTCATCATCGTATCATCTCATCTTCCTAAATAGCATTTTCTTAGCATCGTAATTATGATCACCACCACATACATTAAGTTCCTTCGGGCAAACACTTTTATTTACTTTGTCGAGGTTTTGTTTCATGGTGACACTTTTGGCTCATTGCTTCTATTTCGCTCAATTAATAGTAAGTTGGTTCCGCTTGATTATGGTTTCAATCAACCTGTTGCATGTTTATTTATTTTATGTCTAGCTAAGTCTTTATTCCGGTTTGGGCGTGACTATGGGAGCATGATTAATATAACTCGAGAGGTCTAAGTAGGCATTACGATCCGCATGCGTGTGTTCCCCAAGCACTAGGTCCCGGCATTATATAACTTAACCAAACTCGTGTTAGTTGCAATAACATAGTGGGTAAGGAAGGTTGCAGTAATAATTGATTATGTGTCGGGTGTCCCGTGATCCCAAATAGTACGACGCGTGGGCGAGTTGGATAGTCATAGCACCGCTTTGCCAATACCGGTCCATCTAGATCTTAACCGTAGTTTTGCATGTAACCGAGGTGTCCTCGCGTGGGCATTACGGGTTAGATAGTTTACATAAAGGTGTCGCTTTCTTTTTACACGTAAAGGATAGACTTGGAGGGGGTCACATGCGTGACGCGACAACGGGTCACGACGTATGTCTCTTATAACCCATTGATGCATGTCATGTAGAAAACCTTCGCACCTAGGGACCGAGTATTAATCGTCTTCACGGTTGTTGCCCAAGCCGCACTGCCTTATTATTCGATATTCCTTTTAGTTTGTTTCGTGTTACTTTAGCCATACCTATAGTGATCAAGATAATTACACCACTCATTCCTTTTAATGACATCGCGACATCGTAGATTGCTACACCAACTCCTCGTGGATCGAATTCTATACTTATCGCCGGCTACGCCTGTGATGGGCAATAGGTTATAAATTTATTTCAACGCTAAACGACACATGTCAACGTGTAACCACAAGACACGGGAACGGACCCATGAAGTCGATCCCCATACGCCAAATAGTTCCACCTCCATGATGGTTTTCTCGGGCATCTCGCCTTTCTTAGTGACGTTCCCCACTCTTCGACAACGATCACAACTCTCGATAAAAGATTGACAATCTTGAAGATCGAAGGCCAAAAGAATCCATCGTGGCAAATCTTTGTCACCGCTCTCGCTCCACGCAAAATGGCCTCCAACAACGAACTACGGCACTCGTGGATTATGTTCTCCCATTCTCCTCGGGGAACGCAGCGACGATCGCACCATCGGCACATCGTAGAGACGAGGATCGTCCCAATAATAGAACTTCACATCGTGGAGAAACTTTTTCAAACGACCTTTGCGATGGAGGTAAACTCCAATCACCAAATAATTGAAAAATCAGCATACCATGGTGTGCGATCAATGACGCCAAGACGTGCTCGTCTGGAAGTTCTCCTCGATCCCAATCTTCTTATCCTCTCCTTCGATCAAGCTTCTCCAATCGCGACAAGTGGTCGGCAACCACATTTCGCAGCCCTTTCTATCTTTAATTTCCATGTCGAACTCTTGAAGAAGAAGGATCCATCTCACCGCCCTGGGCTTTCAATCTTTCTTGCGAATAGATGACGAATGGCGGCATGGTCACAGGTACGATGGTGTGGGTGCCCACCAAATAAGGTCTAAACTTATCGAAAGCATAGACCACGACAAGTAATTCCTTCTCCGTGGTGGTGTAGTTCATTTGAGCAGTCGAGTCTTACTTGCATAATAGATGACTCGGAAAAGCTTGTCTCGCTTACGCCCTAATACAAAGACCGATCGCCAATCACCGCGTCACACATCACCGAATGGTTGACTCAATCAAAGTGAGACCAAAACCTGAGCCGAGATCGGGGCTAACTTCAATTTCTCGAACGCCCAAACACTTATTTGTGAACACGAACTTCATATCTTTCTCGAAAGCAATCCACACAATGGCTTCGTGATCACCGAGAAATCCTTGATGAACCTTCCGTAGGAAGACATATATGTCTAGCCCTCGCCCGAGGATCTATCTTGGATATTTAATTCACCATACATTGATTATATTCCCAGCATGCCTATATAATTAATTGCAACACGTGGGGTTTTCTCGTGTTTACTCGATCTCAAGAGGTCGATGGAACGAGATGAAAGGATCGAACGGATCGGACTCGTGCTGACCTTACGATCAGATCCCGGTTGCCCAATTCCAACGTCGAGTGAGGACGATCTATGGAGAATGCTTGGAAAATCACTCAATGCTCTCCACACAATTTTCGAGATCTACTCTGCGAGAACGAGATGGCCAAAATTTGCTTGTGTAATAGTGAGGATTAACCTAGACTTTATCTCTTACTTTATATTTATAATACATTACCATAATCCCATAAGGAAAGGATCCATGATATCCCATAAATATAATAATATCCTTATAGGATAAAGAGAATAAAATCTATCCTTGAGAGACCCATGGGTACCGATTTTCATGAGCTAACGGGCTGGATGGGCCAACCAGGATCAAATGCAAGGAATAAAGACGGGCCTCAAATAAATTAATTATCTTATGTTCAAATTTCGTAACATAAATTAATTTATAAACATTTATTCATGCCACTAGAGAATAAATGCCGACTTACCCCTTTATTACCGAAGTTGAGTCGAACTTGCACTAAGACATTACGAATCCTCAGATTTAAGATATCGAACGCCCATTAATTATTTATAGCAATCATTCGCTAAAATAATTAATATCTTTAATTCCTTAAGCGTACCACTCAACCTTATTATTGTACTGAGCTAACTCAACTGCGCGGTTTAGTACAATAAACCTTTGAGCTCCTTAAGGGGCGTCGCCATCATCCTAAACGGATACGGTGACTGACATGTATAACTAGCGTGACATACAAGATCGCCACCACCCAAGACGCGAGAATCTGGGTTAGAACATATAACCTCACCCATAACAAGTCAAAGTGATAGTCAAGAACTCATACTCACCTAATACCTTATCGAGGTTTAGATCATCGTGAAGTCACCGAGATCTTGGTTCTTCACGACGGTCGATAGAAGAACACATCTCATCGTGATCCTTCAATACGCCGTAGACGCATCAAGCATAGACAAGTAACCAAGTCAAGTCACTTATCTATACAAGACTGTCATACCGACAACTCGCCCTCAAGTCAGTCTCACCGTGAAACTTTTATATCTCATTGCTCGACCAATCATACGCACTTACGTGATCTTCACACAATCGTATGATCTAACTTATATATGAGATAAGGGACATGATATATGCAATCAAGTATTCAAATCGGATAGGAGATTGTAATAGTGGTAATAGGAAACACTCAGATACAAGCTCAACCAAACCGCGATCAAGATACAAATCCAACAATCTCCCACTTATACTAAAGCAAACTTTTAGTATACAATGTGTCTCTACTAGCTATTACAAACAACCATCACTTTGCTTCTCCCACTTATACAAAAGTTTCCTTTCTAAGTGGGTGCCATCGTTTAACCAAGTCCTCTAACGTGTCCATCGTAGACTTTTTGCGGAGCTCTTCGTGAATGGATCCGCTAGATTTTCCGTCAGATCAATCTTTTTCAATCAAGACGTCACCTCGTCTAACGATTTCTCGTATGACATGGTACTTTCTCTATGTGTTTGGTCGCTCAGGGTCCGTGGTTCCTTCGAGTTTGCCATCGCACCGAGTTATCACGAAGAAACTATGATACTCTTGGGCAAACCAGTACCACATCTAGATCCATGAGGTAGTTCTTGAACTATACAGCCTCCTTAGAAGCCTCCTGGCGGCTACATATTCGGCTTCCATGGTGAGTCCGCAATGCATCGCCGCTTTGCACTCGCCGGGATACGGCTCCACCTCCCAAGGTAAACACATAGCCCGAGGTCGACTTTTTCTCATCACGGTCCACTTGGAAATCCGAGTCTCAGATAACCCAAAGGCATTGACTATCTCGCATGGTAAACCAGCCTATAATCTCGAGTCATTTTCGTGTACTGAGTATATGCTTTCTTGCAATCCAATGAGCTTGTCCGTGGTTAGATCGATTTCTAGCCACTATGCTCTCACCATAGCAGCGATATCGGGCCTCGTGCATAAGATTACGTACATGAGACTTCCTCTGACGGAAGCAGAATGAACTTGTCTCATTTCCTCTATCTCCTTTGCAATCATAGGTATCATGTCTTAGATAAAGGAACGCCATATCCGAAAAGTAGCAATCCTTTCTCGGGCGGTCCGCATACTAAAACAGTAATCACGGTATCAATGTAAGGCGCTTTGAGATAAGCTCAATATTTTCTTCTTGCGATCTCGGTAAACCTTGATCCCAAGAATGCACGTTGCATCTCCTAAGTCTTTCATTTGAAACCCATCGGATAACCAACTCTTTACGCCCGATATGACTTCACGTTGTTGCCAACTAGAAGAATGTCATCTACATAAAGTGCAAGAAATACCACATCACCTGGTTGACATCTAACCATACACACAACTCGCTGAGCAACTGGGTAAATCCATAGGACTTTACCACCTCCTCAAAGCGTAAGTTCCATGATCGGAGGCTCGCTAAGTCCATAAATGGACTCTTAAGCTTCCATACTAGATGCTCTTCACCCTTACCACATAACCTTCTGTGTTGTCAGACATAGATGTCTCTACCTTCCCTGAGGTAACCGCTTAGAAAAGCGATTTTAACATCCATTTGCCAAACCTCTAGGTTCAAGTGGGTCGCTATGGCCGTAAGAATTACGATGGACTTGAGCATTGCTACTGTGAAAAGTCTCATCGAAATCGATTCCCTCAACTGAGAGTACCCTTGCACAAGCACCGCTTTAAAAGCGAAACCTCTCCATCGAATCTCTTCCTCTTGATATCCACTTACTACCTATGGCTTCCTCGCCATCCGGTAGAGTGTCTTTCATATCATCCATAGCCGTTATGGACTTCATTTCTAAGTCCATAGCGGTGCCATGATCTTGCATCAATATCTTGTCGCGCCTCCTTGTATGTCCACGGGTCGATTATCGCTGCTCGCCTCACGACTAAATCCAAGATTCACCCATTTAACATAAATCGCTCGGGTCGACGAACAACCTCCCACTGACGTGGTTCTACAGCACAATGGCAACGGTGAGTGCAGATACTTGTGGTTCTCTATCTCGCACAACTTGTCGGGTAGGTACCACTTGCATGCGGTCGGTATCTCCAAGGAATTCGACCCACTTCAATTTCTTGAAGTATCCGTGTCGATCCTCCCACTGACTCGACATCTCGCACCTTCGCCTGTCGGTGGTGGAATACGATCATCTTCTAATTCTTGAAGAATGATTTCAACTTTGGAATTATGATTTTCATATAATCCTCTTCTAAGAATCGGCATTAGTGCTAATAACGACCTTCCGATCCTTAGGACTATAGAATAAACCACCTTCGCCCTCTAGATAGCCAATAAACAGCCTTTACGTGAGATCTAGCCTCAACTTGTCGCCCTTGTTCAAAGACTGCGGCCGGATCGCCCCATATCCTTATGTGGCTTAAACCAGCTTCGCCCAAACCACAACTCGAAGGGGTCTTTTCGACCGACTTGACGGTGCTAGATTTAGCAAGTATGCACTGCCCTCTAAGGCATACCCCGTAACTAAATAGGCAATGTTGCATAGCTCATCATTGATCTAACCATTTCTAAAAGAGTCCTATTTCTTCGCCTCCGACACACCATTTTGTCGTGGTGTGCACGGTGAAATCTTGTTGGGAGGTAATCCCACACTTCACCAGATAGTCCATAAACTCACATCGAGGTATTCGCCACCGTGATCGAAGAAAGGACTTGACACTTTTTACCTAGCTTCGCTCCACTTCACCTTTAAACTCTTTGAATTTCAAAGCATTCGCACTGCGGTGAAGCGGTATACGATCCGCACTCGAGTAATCGCCAATGAAAGTGACAAAGTACTGCATCTCCACGAGCTTGTGGACATCGTCCACAGTCATAATGGACTAACTCCAACATTTCTTTGGCTCTATAACCCTTCGCTTTGGTCCGGTCGACATCTTACCTTCTATACAGGATTCGCAGACCGGAATGGAGTAACTCGTAGATTACCCAACGCCCATTCTTAGCCGCCTTGATCCTATTTAGATTGATGTGACCTAATCTAAGACGCCAGAGAAAAGTGGTGTCATCTTAAGAAAAACTTTCTCTTTTAGGGTTTGATGAAGATCTTAACATAGTTATAGTATTATGTTTTGCGAAATAGTATAAAGCTTAATTATATAAGGTGCCAACACGTATAACTTCATCATTTCTTATGATAGAAACACCACTATCAAAAATAATGTAATATCCATGAGAAAATAATTTCAAATGTAAACAAGGTTCCAAAAAAATCCGCACATATAAAACGCCTTTCAAAACTAAAACTGTTGTCCCAAACATAAAGAACATCTCCAATCGCAATGCGACTTTGCGCGTTGCCCATGGAGATCGTTATCTCGCCATTAGCTAGCTCCTTGTCCGCAGAACTGAAGGTGTAACAAACATGATCGATCGACCGTTATCTACTACCCAAGAATGGGTAACAAGTCGCTAAACATGTTTACACATTAAAGCAAACGTACAGACTGAGCCTTGAGTTGGGCACTTAGCCTTCCAATGCCCGGCCTCACCGCACTTCAAGCACTTGCCCCTCTCCTTCGCTTTTCAAATCGCCGGTAGAGCCCATTGTATTCTCCACTCTTTTCTTTAGCCTTAGCATCCCTCGAATTCCACTTTCCTTTTCATCTTCGATAAAGCGGTGGTTTTCTTTGAGGCGCGTGCTAAATCACAAGACCTTTACCCATTTTACGCTCTTCCGTTACTAGATCCTCTTTGAATGAATCTAGAGTATAACTCTTATCATAAAGGACCGTTTCTATAACCAAGTCATCAAAAGACTTGGCAAAGTGTCGAGGATCATATCGATTCTCGACCACGCCATCAATATATCCTCCAACCAACTCGAGCTCTCCAAGAGATTGATCATTTTCTACATGGTCATGCATCAATCACTTTCCTTCATCGAACTTGACATTATGGATTTTGTCAAATTACGACAACGATTCGTCCGACTCTCATACGATTTCACAAGATTTAGCCATATCGAGGTCGCATCTTCCATCTCGACTTTGAGCCGCAGGGGACTCGCATGGTGACCAAAAGAAGGCACTTTGCCATTACGCTTGATTTGTCCCATTTCTCGTGCTCCTTGCGCCCTCATCATAGAGATAAATCGTCTAGAGGCTTGGGACGGGGTGTAGTGAGAACAAATAAATTATCTTCGCAGAAGAACATTCTCAATGTTTCGCTTCCACTTTCGATAAAATTTAGACCGGATAAACGTGCGATAAACGTCGCCCGCCTGCCGCCCGCCCGCTCGCGCTATGACGCCGTCGACGCTGCCGAAGGCTGGCTTTCGCGTCCGACGAGGCTCTTGCCTGCCGCCGCCCCTGTCGCCCGTACGATCGCGCTCAAGACCGCGATGCTGACAGCGCCAGAAACCGCTCGTGGTCACCCGCGAGACTGTTTTTCCGTCGTCTCGTCTTCGTGCTTCGTCTTCGTTAACTGCTACGGATGTGATTCTGAGAAAATAAATCTAATCTAACCACGGATTTTCGTGGTGAAAACAAAACCCAACAAAAACAAAAACGAGCCACGATTAGCAGCGGATCCACAATTAATTAAGCGACGTAATAATCAAACGTGAATTAATCAACAGAGCCAAGATTCTCGATCCTGTGCTCGATACCAATTGTAGGGAAGACATATGTTCAGCCCGCCCCGAGGATCTATCTTGATATTTAATTCACCATACATCGATTATATTCCTGGCATGCGTCCATATAATTAATTGCAACACGTAGGGGTTTCTCGTGTTTACCTTTGGATCCGAAGAGGTCGATGGAACGAGATGAATGGATCGAACGGATCGGACTCGTGCTTTGACCTTCCGGGCAGATCCCGCCGCCCAATCTCCAACGTCGGTGAGGACGATCTATGGAGAATGCTTCGAAAATCACTCAATGCTCTCCACACAATTTTAGAGATCTACTCTCTTGAGAATGAGATGGCCAAAATTTGCTTGTGTAATAATGAGGATTAACCTAGACTTTATCTCTTACCTTATATTTATAATACATTACCATAATCCCATAGGAAAGCGATCCATGCATATCCGTAAATATAATAATATCCTTATAGGATAAAGAGAATAAAATCTATCCTTAGAGAGACCTATGGGCGCCGATTTTCATGAGCCAACGGCCTGGATGGGCCACCCTGGGATCAAATGCAAGGAATAAAGATGATCCTCAAATAATTAATTATCTTATGTTCAATTTGAACATAAATTAATTTATAAACATTTATTCACGCCACTAGAGAATAAATCTTGACTTACCCTTTATTACCGGGTTGAGTCGGCTTGCACTAAGACATTCTGAATCCCGTATTTAAGATATCGAACGTCCATTAATTATTTATAGCAATCGATCGCTAAAATAATTAATATCTTTAATTCATAGCGGACCACTCAACCTTATTATTGTACTTGAGCTAACTCAACTGCGGGGGTTTAGTACAATAAACCTTTTGAGCTCCTTAAGGGGCGTCATCATCCTAAACGGATACGGTGACTCGACATGAGATAACTAGCGTGACATACAAGATCGCCACCACCCAAGATGCGGAGAATCTTGGGTTAGAACATATAACCCTCACCCATAACAAGTCAAAGTGATAACAAGAACTCATACTCACCTAATACCTTATCGAGGTTTAGATCATCGTAAGTCACCGAGATCTTGGTTCTTCACGACGGTCGATAGAAGAACACATCTCAATCGTGATCCTTCAATACGCCGAGACGCATCAAAGATGACAAGTAACCAAGTCAAGTCACTTCTTATCTATAACAAGGCTTATACCAACAACTCGTCCTCAAGTCGTCTCAATTGTGAAACTTTTATATCTCATTAAGCTTGACCAATCATACGACTTACGTGATCTTCTACACACCGTATGATCTAACTTATATATGAGATAAGGGACACGACATATGCAATCAAGTATTCAAATCGATAGAGATTGTAATAGTGGTAGCGAAACATCAGATACAAGCTCAACCAAACTCGCTTTCAAGATACAAATCAACACCTTCTATAAAACCCGCATGTGAGAAAAACTCCTCACCGATTTGACATTTGTAGGCGGAGGTAGTTTCGACAGATACTATCTTTGCTCGATCCACTTCCAAACCCTTCGAGACTTTGTGACCAAGCACCATACCTTCCTTCACCATGAAATGGCACTTCTCCCAATTGAGAACAAGATTTGTCTCCTCACATCTTTGCAAAGACTTGTGACAAATTATGGAGACAATGGTCGAATGAAGAGCGAAACACGTAAAAGTCGTCCATAAAGACTTCCATAATATTCTCGATCAACCCATGGAAGATGGACATCACGCACCTTTGGACGTGGTTGAGCATTGCACAATCAAACGGCATTCGCTTATAGGCGAAAACTCCATACGGACACGTGAACGCCGTCTTGTGCTGATCTTGAGCGATGGCAACTGATTGTACCGAATATCCATCGAAAAAACAAGAACTCATACCACTGCTAGTGCATCCAACATCGATCAATAAATGACGGGGAAAATGGTCTTTCCTCGTGGTACGTGTTCAAAGCACGATAGTCGATGCAAACTCGCCATCCTATTCTTACTTGTTGCCACAAGCTCATTTGTCTCGCGCCTCGATCACCGTGATACCCCTTTCGATACCACTTGAGTAGGCTAACCCACTGGCCGGATACGGCATAGATCATGCCCGCCTAAGAGCTTCAACACTTCTTTTACGACAACCTCTTGCATTGCCGGATTCAATCGGCGCTGAGGTTGCACCTTCGCTCAGATTCATTCTCCAACAGATCCGTGCATACAAATCGGTGCCGACCCCTCGATATCGAAATCATCCACCCAATCGCAGACTTGTCTTTCATCACAACCATCGCCTCGTGTCTCCTCATCTGTCAAAGCCGAAGATATTATCACCGGGCACGTCTCCTCGTCGGCTAAGAATGCATACTGAAGGTGGTCCGGCAACTCTTTCAACTCAATCTTGGGTGTAGTCTCTTCCTTCTTCACCACGGCGTCCTCTCCTCCAATCGGCTTCCTCACATCCGAATAAGGCATTGACTCTGGGAGGCCTCGACTTCATCGATGGACTCAAGATACTTAAAATCTAGTCACACCTCATCAAGGTCTCATGGTGAAAAATCGAGTTCTCATACAAAACTCCACGGATCACCGATTGAAAGTGAGTGGGCGACAAACGCTCTATAACTCGATAGTCTTCCACGGTCTTCGTCAGTCGCTTCATAGCATCGTATATAGAGATTTTCATCTCATAAATGCCGACTACGAAGGTGAGATTCCATCTTGCACGCCTATCGCTTGCTCTGCGGTAGCTAGGAATGGTCGCCCGAGAATAAGAGGTGTATTCCATCCTCCGAATATCGAGAACAACGAAATCACCGGGAAGATGAAATCTCGAACTTTCACGAGCACGCCCTCCACTATCCCTTTCGGATAAGTCACCGATGTGTTCGCCATCGAAGAGCTATGGTGGTCGGCTTGATCTCCCAATCTCCAATGTTAAAATGGACAACGGCATCGAGTTGATGCTGCCCCAAATCACACGTAACCTTGAGAATGTCGTCCTCCGATGACATGTGGCTAAGGTGCTCGATCTTTCTTTAGCGAGCGGCAACTTTTTTGCGATCAAGATCGCACTCTTGAGATGCATTTATCGCCTCGAATTTCCTAAGCTTCTTTTTATTGCAACGGCATCCTTCAAAACTTCACGTAACCCGCATATCTCGAAGTGCATCAAGTAAAGGAATATTGATGTGCACCTTTTGAAACATCTGCATGAACCCGGTTAACTTTCATCGCATTGCTTGGCTTGGCTAAACGGCTTGGAAATGGAATTGGTGGCACGTCGTCGGAAATTTCTTCACGCTTGCCGCGCGATCACCCCGCGATCGCGTCTTGTGATCGCTAAACAACCGAACACCATCTTCCTTCGTCTTGGCAGGCGCGGCGCTTTCTCGGCGCTAGGTTTGCGTCAAAGCTTCATGACGATTTCGCGCGGCTTGAATTTCTAGCGACCGCCAGGTCGCCGCCAGGCCCTCCGACCGACTTGTTGCGGGCGTTTTGACTTGTTGCGCCGTTGAGCGCTTCGCGAACTCCACTTTGTAGGACTCCTCGCGGTCGGGCTCATGGTCGCGAGCTCGGTCGCAGATTCTCTTTCTTTGCCCGTTTTCCGCTCGTCTCCTCGTGACTTTGATAAGCTCGCCCACCTCAATTGAATGGCATTACGGTGATTTTGAGGGTTTACCTCCAGACATTACTAAATTGACCCGACTTGTGCTGCCCATTCACAGTGCGGCTATCTAACTTATTCGATTCTCCATCATCTTCACGTGCTTTCCATGGCCACCAATGGACTCCAAATGATTAATCTTTTGCGGTGTTGCTTATAAACGAATTCGATTCGTTGCCAATTGTTGGTTGCTTACAACCAACCTGCATCATGTCCTCTAGACCGCTTCTTCTCTTGAATCACCCGCTCGAATCGAGAAACTCGCGGAGGTCGTTGAAAATTATCGGGGTTGGCGTCTGAGAAATTTGGGTGATTTGTTGTTCGGATTGTACCGATTCCCCGTGACGGTTGTTCCTCGATTGATGTAATTCACGCCCTCGATTTCATTCATCTCGACTCGTGAGATTTATCCGAGCCACGCCTTTTCCTTTCCTTTCTTTCTCAAATTGGCTTCTTAACAAGGTGAACCGCCCATAATATTATCGCACTTTGAATCACCTTCAATGGTAGCAGCCTTCACCACCGTGTCCTCTCCATCGCCATCGATAACCGCTGGCCATCTCTTCTATGATGCGGTGGCCTCGCTCTGCGCCCTGCTCAATAAAGCAACCCGACGCGTCAACAATACTCCTCGTGTGAGGTGTCACCAACAGAAAAGCGTAACTGCTGTTGCTCGAGAATCCATGCTGTGGCACCTTCCGATAGGCCCTCAATCTTCCCACGACTCGAATAAAGATTCATCTCCTAACCGGGAAGTGGAAATCTCGGCATGATCTTACGCCTTAGCCGGAGGAAAGTACTTTGAAAGAAATTTCTCACATAGCGTTGCTTAATCGTGATGCCCGTCGATCTAAGGTCTTGAACGCCCCTTTGCTTGATTTCGAGAGAAAATCCGAACATGCGATCCGGATTGTGTCTTGTGGCACCCCATTCTCGCTTGATGGTGTCACAAATGTCGAGATATGTCTCGAGACGGGCATTGGATCCTCTGTGACTCCTCCTCCGAACTGCTCCTCAAACCATGCCGACAGGGCGGCCCACCAAAATTGTTAGCATTTACTGGCCCCATCCGCCTCCTTGAAATTGCTCGGTGGGAGAGGTCCATACATATAATTCAACGGTCTTGCTGCCCCCGAGCAGGGACAACGAGTCCCATAGTCGCCATTGGCGCTGATTTACAGAAATCCGCTAACAAAGCAGCTACTTGGGAGGAACGCCCCGCTATTCGATTTGCCATTGCTTCCTTCTTCTTGCCCGCCTCCTTCCTTATGAATTTTCGATTTCGGATCAAAGTGTAGTTCGTGAGGTCCCGGGACCTTGTGAACATAAACCACCCGGAGAAAAGAAGAAATCGAGTTAGCGAGAATAATAAAAAAATTAAAGAAAATTACAACTTGAATTAATAATTCCAAATTGTCAAGTTATTCCTATATGATCTTAACAACTCCCGAACGGCGCCTAAATTTGATCGCCACTTTTCTAACACGAAAAGGTGTAAGTATAGGAAGTAGCGCATCGTATCCATGTGGATTGTAACGCCGAAACACGTGGTTAACTCAACAAGGATTCATCATTATCCAAACAACAAATATGGTTTGGTAAGATTTTATAACTTCGAATTCAATCCAAAGCAAAGGTAACAAAATGTAAAGTAAAATAAAGCAATAAACACTCGGATGTTAAAAATGCAGAGAAGACGACTAACCACAGGGATGCATTAATCCTATCCACAACGATGTTTATCCTGCTCCTATCAACCAATTTTAATCCGCATAAGATGGAAGATCACATATATAACCGACAATTTACATTTATTAAAGCGGTCAGAGATTACTAGTTTTCCTATTACTATTACGCCTCTAGGTGAAAACAAGCAACCCAAACGGATCACAAAGAATATGCTTCCTACGAATATCCTATCTCGCCTACGACTCAAGGCTCATTCAGATCATGCATTCGAGATCGATCGACAATTAACATAATTACGTAATTAACCGACAACTAGATATGCATCAAGATGGATCGTAAATCAACACATATAAATAAGCACAATCGAATCATGAATCAATGCCCGACGGTAAATAGCGATAACAGAATCACAACATATAGGATCGAATCATGCAAACCCTGTGATTAGAACCCTGTGATTAGAACGAAAAACCAGCCGCACATAATAAACGAAATAAAATACGATTTAACCATAAACGGAAATTAAATATATAAAACCCGTGATGAAGCGTTGATGAACAATCGCTGGGCTCAATCCCAACCTCGGTGAAATGTAAAATTGCAAAGATTGTCTGACGAAACGCTCCTGATCGTAGACTAAACGTAAAACAAATGAAGAACAATGCGTAAATCAACTCTAGAACGAAAATAGATGGAACCTAAAGCTAAAACTCAAAAACTTATGAAAACTGAGTAAAAGAGGCCTGAATCGTAGGTGCGAAGTTGGGGCGGGGGTGTTGCCATATATATGCACCCCAAACCCTAGTTTCTCCTTCGCGCTCGGACTCGCGACCACCCTTGCGATCGCTAGGCGGTCGCTAGGTATGTCTCGCGCCTCTTCCGCTCGCCTTTCGCCGCCTTCTTGCGATGGTACCGCGACCCGGCCATGGTCGCTAGTAATTATGAACTGGTCGCAGAAATCGCCCAAGAGGCTTTCTGCTGTTGGGCTTCGCTTGCGGGCACGAGGTCGCGGTCGCGCGTCGGCGGGTTCTCAGTGGGTTGCTGGCGGCCAGCCTCAGCGACCGCCAGGCTGGTCGCTAGAAATAGGTCGATTGTATATTGGCTGCAAGGCCGCTCCTTGCTTCGATTTTCAACATATGGACCTACACAACACCAAAAGAACACCCAAGAGCGAAGATCTTCTAGAAATAGATAAACATTAAGAATCGATACGTGGCGCACATTAAACAAGCTAAACTCATCTTCAAATATCAACTATAAACGTGTAAAATGCGCGTTTATCATGCCGCTTATTCTTTTCCTCATGTTCAATACGGCGGTGAAAGTACTTCTCGAGGAACTTCGTGCAGTTGTGCCCAAGTGGTCACACTTCCCGGGCAAGGTGTAGAGCCATTCTCTTGCCCCATCATGCAGAGAAGGGAATGATACTAATCTCACATACTCCCCAAGGTTTTCATTGGCGCGATAGTCCCACACGCCATCTCAAGTCTTCAGAATGTCTTTGTGGATCCTCCCGGCATGTCATCAATCGTAGGATCCGGACGAAGCGAATGCTTCATCTCCGGCGGCCATCGATCGCGGCAAAGTGATGCCCGCTGGCCTCGTGTTCGTTGTTGGGGAATACTATTTCAATGTTCGCTTACTTGCGTTGTTCACCCATCGTATCGCCCTCGGGTTCTCTTCGGATTAGCTGCCTTGCGCCTGCCGTGCCCCTCCGCATCGCCGCTTCCTCCGCCTTGAGTGCTTTTCATCTCGTGATCGCATAAAAGTCCTCCGCTCTCTCCGCAAGGTTAGGTCGTAGCATACAATAAAAAAGCAATATAAACTCAAGAAATAGAGATACTACCGAATGCGCAACTCCCAAGAACGGCGCCACCTCGACACGCCGTCGCTTAGCGCTCAAAATAAATTTATAACCCATTGCCCATCACGCGTAGCCGCGATAAGTATAGGGTCGATCCCATGAGGAGTTGGTGTAGCAATCTCGATGTCACGATGTCACTTAAAAAGGATGAGAGTGGTGTAATTATCTCGATCACTATAGGTAGACTAAAATAACCCAAACAAACTCAAAGGAATATCAAATAATAAGATGAATCGGCTTGGGCAACAACTTGAAGACGATTAACACTCATCCCTAGGTGCAAAGGTTTTCTACATGACATGCATCAACCGTTATACGAGACACACGCCGTGACCTCGTTGTCACGCCACGCGCCACGACGCACCCTCCAAATCTATGCTTTCGTAAAGAAATGCAAGGACACCCTATGCAAACTATCTAATCCGTAATGCCCACGCACAAGGACACCTCAAGACATGCAAGCCTACTGACAACAGAATGATCTAGATGGACCCAGATTGCAAATGCAAACATGTTAGACTACTCCAACTCGCCCACACCAAATATATTATTTGGGCGCGGGACACCCGACACCTTAATCCAATTATTACTTGCAACCCTCCCTTACCCACTATGTTATTTGCAGCTAACACACCGAGTTTGGTTAAGTTATATATCGCCGGGACCTAGTGCTTGGGAACACACGCATGCGATCGTAATGCCCTACTTAGACCTCTCGAGTTATATTAATCATGCTTCACTTAGTCATGCCCAAACCGTAATAAAGATTTAGCTAGATATAAAATAAACAAACATACAACAGCTTAATCGAAACCATAATTAAACCGAAACAACTTACTATTACTTGAATGAAACAACCATGAGCCCAAAGTGTCGGCAAACATACGACAAAGTAAATAAAAGTGTTTGCCCGGGGACTTAATGTATGCGATGGTGATGGTGAATCTGATGCTAAGAGTATGAGAGCGAGAGTCGAACCGGAAGAGACGCACAAGTCGCGCTTCATCCATATATATAGGCGAGAGGCGACGATGGTAATGGCCCATGGGTCGGACAACTGTATGGTTTCCTGTTGATCGGCGTTTTCCTCGCCTGCACGGATCTGGATGATCTCCTCCTGATTTGGGATTTGACCACACAGATCCTTTCCCGGATTTAGCGAGATTCACCCGATCTCGCAGATCTTGTCCATCACCTCTCTCTATCTTCTTTCGACTGGTCTCTTCTTCTTCTTCGCCTCACCTCTTCCTTCTTTACTCCGCTTACCAAGAGCTCACCCTTCCGAGATTGAACTTATGCGGTTTGTGCGAGGTCACGCCATGTAACGGAACAGCTACTGGGGTTCGATGCCACGGCCGCGAGCGAAGCTCCTTGTGCCTGGGCACAACAGATCTCGATCATCCGCCATGCAAGTTTCTACTCTGTCTTACCCATTTCGCCCCGCCTTGCCCTCGCAGACCAAAGGTGTCCTCCCGCACAAAACACAACAAGAAAGACACAAAAGACTCGATCTAGACCTAGACAAGACACAGAAAAAGAGCACAAAACTTGGGCTTGTCAGTAATGTGAGGAACGAAAAGAATATTGTTGAGCTAGAGAGGTTCAGCAGAATTTTGACATGAAAAAGATGATGAACCAATATGTGAGATAGGAAGTTGCGAGCCATTACCTACAGTAAGAGTATCGTTTCCATGATATGGAGATTGGATCTGAAGGCTTCCTAGATCAGCAGTCACATGTGTTGATGCCCCTGAATCTAAGAACCAATCCGAGGTGGCTTGAGAAGGAGTTGTTGCAGTGGCAGTGTAAACCTTTAGATTAGTTTGAGATTGAGTTGCTGAGGATGCAGTGTACCTATTTGAACTTTGCAGAGTTTCATGTAGAGAAGAGCTTAGATTTGGAGAATAAGGAATATGAGGATGATTTTCAGAAGAGAGATTCGTGGCCATGTTAGCTTGAGGCTGGGACACAGACATGGAAGACATATTTTCTGGACCAATGAAGTGCACATCAAACCTCTTAAAACATTTGTAAGCCACATGATTAGCTTTGCCACATAGCTGACAGATAGGCTTATTTTCACCTTGATAACGACCTCCAAATCTTCCACGGCCTGATCCTATTCCTCGAAATCCTCCTCGGCCACGATGATATCCATAAGATTGCTGATGAACAGCATTTGCCTGTGGTTGAAAAAACAAATTTGCAACTGTAGAATGTGAAATAGCCGACTGATTTTGCATACGAAGTTCATGTGTTTGCAGGGAAAACTGTACTTCGGCAGCGTCATTTCATCACATTTTGATGAGAGTAACACATTGATGCTCTCAAATTCAGACCCTAATCCGTGAAGAATGTAGGAAATAAGATTAGGTTCAGAGATTGTTTGACCAATATTGTAAAGTTGGTCAGAGATCTCTCGGAATTTTAGGATGTATTGGTCAGAGATCTCTCGGAATTTTAGGATGTATTCATCAATGCATGTATCGCCTTTCTTCATAACTTGTAGTTGATGCCGCAGTTGCATGGCGCGGGCTTTAGACTTAGATTGGAATAGAGTTTGAAAGACGTTCCATACTTGAGCTGCAGTTGAACACTTGCCAATGTAACTCATCATAGGAGGAAATATTGAAGCTTGGATCCAGCTGAACATGAATTGGTCGCGCTTCAGCCATACGAGATATGCAGAGTTCTGAATTGAAGATGACGATGAATACTCCATAATTTGAGAATTAGGAGGCTGTTGTAGGAGGATATCTTCAAATCCATATGCACGAGCAGTAGCTAGGACCTGTATTTTCCAGAAATTTTAGTTTGTGCGATCGAGCTTTAGACTTATTGGATGCATAGATGGAAGATGTGTTGAAGACGATGAAGACTCCATGGATGTACCGAAGAAGAAGCAGATTCAGAGAGAAAAAATTTGATGTTTAATTATGGCTCTGATACCATGTTAAATGTGAGAGTAGCCATGCAGATTATGAAGGAAAAGTTGCTTTGTATTTCATCTTTGGTTTCTTTATATACATATTACAAAATACGGTAACTTATCTAACAACCTTCCATGTCAGCTTAACAGCATTCTAACTAACACCTAATAGACTTTTAACAACTAAACTAACATATAACAGAAACGGTTCTAATACTGGTGACAAGACCGGCTGATCTAGGAGGCAGTCAAGACGGCGGCAACTGAACCCCAACAATGTAATGTCCCCATTGATATATATCGTTTTATAAATAATATTGTTTCTTAAAGTGCATATGAAATATGAAGCGGCACAATACTTAGGCTTTTAAGTTCTTGCATTCTTTTAAGAGTCAGTTCCAATCTCGTTTGTTTTGCTCATTTTTGTTTACAAAATTTTGTTTATCTTTTGTGTCTTTCCAGAATCTGGTGTTGCAAAAAAAAAATATATATTTTATTATGATGCTAAATCTTCTATTATGATGGACTTTGAACCAAGAGTGGTTCTTGTAGCAGCGCAGATAGTTGTTGCAAGTGCAACTGGAGTGCCAGTGGGAGACACGGTGGCCAGGGACTTTTGATATGACTTGTGTTCGAACGGCTTAGGGGGAATTCTTACTCTGAGGTTCTGAGCTATTGAGGTATTGACACTATTCAGGTAATAGAATAATAAGATATTCTTTATAATGTAAAATTCTTTAGTATTGTTTTAATCATTTTTTCATAAAAGGAGTACTAATATTAAATTTTTGAATTGCTGACACTTCAAAACATGAATTATTTTTGAGTGGATATTGAAGAAGTTCCTGTTGAATGGACAAATCTTGTGCTTTATTGCATTGAGTACTGTTTGTTGGATTTTTTTCTGTTAGTTCTAGCAAAATTATGATGTTTTCGACTTTTGCATTTTAATTGGATAATTATAGTTCACTCAACTTGTTACTGTACTTTTGCAATTAGGATGGAATTGGTGTTCAATGTAATGAAATCATATAAGCTTTAAACTCATTCAACAATGTTATTGGACTATACATTTATTATAGGCTTTAGACAAAATAATTAATAATTGTAGTAAATTAACCACAATTAATAATGAGCGCAGATTATATAGCAATATTCGTTATGAATGTCAATTATAATCGAAACGTAAAATTAATACTAAGTCGTTGCCCATTGGGACTATTATCACCAAATAGCACCAATAGGACCAACAAAATAGTTGGTCCCATTGGTACTATTGCGTGATAATAGTCCCAATAGCCCAACACCCTGCCATAATTGACATTTTTATGTCGCGCTATAATTGACATTCCTTAACCTGACTACTATATAAGTGTATTTCCACATTAATAATTGTAGTCTATGGCAAATAAAGATTACGATTTTATCCAAAAAATGTAATAGATGCCTCAAATAGACTATAGTCGAAGAAATTAATTGCGGTTGTTAACCCTAGTTTATGACAAACAAAGATTACGGTTTTAACCCAAAAACGTAGTAATAGCCATAAGTAAAAGAAATTAACTAAGGTTATTAGCCGTAGTCTATGACAAATAAAGACTAGATTTTTACCTAAAACATAGTAGGAGCTTCAAGAAGACTACGGTTTTAAAGAAATCAACTTCGGTTTTCAACCGTAGTCTATGTTCAAAAATAAACTACGGTTTAAAAGTGTAGTATACGTGCATAAATTACAGTAGTCTATGATACCTTATGACTATGGTTGTAAACCGTAGTCTATGTGCGTGCACCTTTCTCTACGCCACTTAACTCTACGGTTGCTCACGCACATAGACTATGGTCTAAAACAGTAGTTGTAGGCTAATTTTTTACTAGTGTATTTTCTAAATTATAGGGTAAAAAACAAATGATAATTTTCTTTAATGTAAGTGATATTTTTTTAACAACAAATGATACTTTTATCAATCCGCATAGTGCAGACGGAGTTTTGTGTAAAATGATATATTTGATATATTTGTTGAGAATATATATAATGCAAACTCAACTAATATATAATCCTGAAAAATTGAAAAGGTCCAATATTGATACGAAATTTATATGCAAATTTCTTTAATAGTTCGTCTCATGCTCTCAAAATATGGTTAGTTTGAAGGATATTATTAACGTATTCTACTTGCAGGACATTTTATAGCCAATCTATAGAAGAAAACGGATTTGAAAATAAAAGATTGAATAATCTGTTGTCTGTATTATTAACCGATGACCTATATATACAAAACTGAACCACTAATCTAGGAGATAAATCAGGGAATCAAATCTCCCTACCATATATACAATCAATCTATACATGGAGAATATACATATCTAAGACACCCCCGCAATCAAAGCGGAGGAGAACGGACGCTAAGATTGGTCCTAAACTCTTCGAACAGCACTTGAGGTAGACCTTTGGTGAAGATGTCAGCGAGCTGATACCGAGAGGGAACATGAAGAACACGAACTCGTCCACGAGCCACATGGTCACGCACAAAATGAGTGTCCATTTCAATGTGTTTTGTGCGTTGATGTCGAACCGATCACCGATAAGTAGAGTAATCGACATTGTCACAAGAAACCAAAGTAGCCGATAAAAGAGGACAATGAAGTTCCGTAAGAAGATTGCGAATCCAAAGATGATTCGTAGACGACGCTGGCGACACCACGGCATTTCACCGCACCGAGCGCGACAAAGGTGGTTTGACGCTGGTCGACCAGAAATCGTTGTCACCCGAAAGACACAAGAATCGAGGTGGAATGACGTATCCTGATAACCACTCCCAATCAAAGATCCGTGATACGAGACCAATGAAGTGGGAGACGGTATAGATGTAGTCCATGACCGAGAGTGCCACGAATGTACCGTGAAGATACGCTTCAAAGCGGAAAATGAATCTCCGAGGAGTGCATGAATGTATAAACTTGGTCAACAACGATGCTATGTCGTATGTGAAAGTGAGATACCGTAGAGCACCCGAGACTTCGATATAGAGTAGAATTCTCAAGAAGATGGCTTTCTGGGAACTAAGCTTAGCTTCAGGTCGATCGGTGTAAGAGAAAGCTTGCGGAGGATAGACCAAAGACGGCAATAATTTCAGATGCATATTTTCGTTGGGATAAGAACATGCCATTCGCATGTGAATGGAGAGAAATCCCCAAGAAGTAATACAGAGGCCCCAAATCTTGCATTGCAAACTCGTAATCGAGGCGAGATAATAGACCGCAAGAGAATCAAGAAGTCGTGAGTATGATATCATCAACATACAGAGAGATATGCCATATGATCCCCATCGTGGTATACGAACAACGAATGGTCAGATCGAGTTCGAGAGAACCCCATAGTGGCAAAAAAGTCCATGAATCGCTTATTCCATGCCCGAGGTGCCTGTTTTAAACCGTATAAAGATTTCTGCAACAAACACACATGATCAGGAAAGTTAGGATCACGGGTGTCCGACAAGCCAGCAACCATCTGAAGAACCAATCGTTCATTCGACACAGGAGCGCCTACATTTTTCAATTGGTCAGCGATAACTTTCAGACGCTGGCAATAGGCGGAGGCTGACGGAAAAGCATCCATTGTAGTGTGTGAGAAATCTTGTTCAAGAATCACAGCCCGTGAATTTTTATTATCTTGAAAAATTCCTCGCAATCGAGACCAAGCGTCTGCAGCAGAAGAATCTGGCTCTAAGATTGTGTGAAGAAGATCATTGGATATGGTGGCATAAATCCACTGCAGAACCGTTGCATCTAGTGTCTGCCATACCTCTTGTTCATCATCAGTTGTCGGAGCAGGACGATGGAGTTCTCATCAAGCGTGATATGATGTAGGACCCGATTGGAACGGGCGTGAATTTTGAATAAGTCTGCCCAAGTGGAGTATTGATCGGTCTCCATCTCAAGAATAATTGAAATATGATTCTTTATGTTGGAAATAGTAAGGCTGGGTGAAACGCATGCTTGGGAGGAGCAGCAGCCATGGATGATGGAAAGAGGAGAGGGAAGGTAGATGAAGGAGAAGGAACAGATCTGCTAAAGCACAGGGAAAGAAAGAAAGAAAATCCTAGCGCTCTGATACCATATAAGATTGAATAATATGTTGTCTGTATTATTAACTGTACAGCCTATATATACAAAACTGAACCACTAATCTAGGAGATAAATCAGGGAATCAAATCTCCCTACCATATATACAATCAATCTATACATGGAGAATATACATATCTAAGAGAAAAAATAAACAAAGACCATTTCTAGGGAAATGATCATATATGCAAGAAGAAAATAAACTTGATTCATAGTATGAGTATATTGGAGTTAGTTTAATTCTGAAACGAGCTTCCTCATATTGTGGAGTTAGTTATTAGAGTGACCTTTTATTCATTTTGGTGCGTGCATGATACAGATATCAAGTTGGAAGCTGAGGCAACACACCAAGAAACACGGGAACCAGGTCATAGAGATAAGGATGAAGGAGTCATCTGAATCTGTTTCTATATTTCAGGAACTAGGTAGAGCTATTAACTTCCACGACAAACTCAATCCTTGTGGACGTGGTCCAAGACGTGCAGTCGAAGGCCTCTCATATCCTATATAAGAGAGGTAGATCGACAACAGTTGGACACGCATTCTTGATGAAATCACTGAAGATATTTCCCTATCTCTGAGTCTTTCCGATAACATTAGTGTTTTTACTTCTAATTATTCTATAAGTGTGTCAGTTCTATACATTAGTAGTGTGAGAAAATCTTTTGTATTTTTATAGATAGTTTTCGGCTCAGAGGTCGACTTTATCTTCGATAAATTAGTGAGTTTTTGTAACATTCACTATATATTTATAGTGGATATTTTCTCCAAAGATTGATATCTACAGATTATAATTTTAATCTGTAGAAAAGTAACTTCAGTGTTCCTTAAGTTTGTAATTATGTTGTTTTACTCTGTGTATGGATAACAATATCCACAATCGTTACTTGAGTAGGTGAAGCAACACTTTCAATTGGTATCAAAGCAAACACTCGATATACTGAGTGAGATCACGTCATGTATCTTTACTATTGTCTCACTATAAATCCAATCAACGTTGGTTACTATCAACCATCAATCTTGGATGAATCAAATTACTACTCTTATTGGAAAATCAGAATTCGATCTTACATCAAGTCCACTGATGTGAAAGTGTGACAGTCCATGGAGAATGGATGGTCAATTCCAAAGATCATTGATGCTCATGGCGATGTTACTCCAACACCGTCAATGCAATAGACAATAGATCAAGTTGACAATGCGAACTTCAATAAAAAGGCCCTCAATATCATTTACAGTGGACATGATTATGTTCAAATGAATCAAGAATAGCGTATCTACAAAGGTTACATGGGACGTGCTCCAACGGCATTGTGAGGGTGACACGAACATAAAGGAGTCTTAACTTCGCATTTTCACCTCTAAGTTTGAGGATATGAAGATGGGAGAAGATGAGAACACCAACGACTACACCAAGAGAATACTGGACATTGCCAATGAATGTCAAGATCTTGGCGATCCAATCAGCAACAAGCTGTTAAATTCCAAGACTCTTCGAACCTTACTAGTAAGATTTGAGATGAAAGTCACCGCTATTGAGATGTCTCAAACTGTTGCAGTCACTGAGTTCATGGAAATCTTGAATTCGCTCAAGGTGTACGAGATGAATCTGGAAGAAAAATACGCAATCAATAAGAAGTCAACTGTGGCGTTCACTGCTGGTGCAATATCCAGTGGCATAATTTAAGAGATCATTGAATTGGATAATGAAGAGGAGTAGCAGGAGATCAATGCTAGAGATGATGCTGCTCTAATCACCAGAAAATTCAACACTATAGTGAGGAAGACGAATAAGGTCAAGGTTCATGCTAGGCTTACGGATCAAGAATGTGTGTCTCATAAAGGGATTTTTGTGAGGTGTATGATGGTATGAATATGTGTCTCATGAAGGGATAAAGGTCAGCTGATAATTGATTTATGGCCGAAGAACAAAGCACAAATAGATTATAATTTTTTATGACATCAAAAGTTAGGACATTTTAACTTTAAAAATCTCAGGTTGACCAAAATGGAAGCAGTATGTGGACTACCTAAGCTCGCGCGCGCAAGTTGGAAAGGTGGTATGTGGTGATTGTCAAAGGGAAAAACAGACTCATGTTTTCCACGCTGTTGTGCAACATCGAGAGCAATATTTTGGCATAACACGGTGTTTTGAACTGCTCCATATGGATCTTGTAGGGCCTGTTGAGATTGAAAGTCTAGGTCGTAAGAGGTATAGATATATTGTTGTGGATGATTTTTCAAGGTATACATGACCATTCTTTTTACAAGAAAAATCAAATATGTTCGAAATATTTAAAATCCTCTTTGCTAGAATTTCTAACATGTTTGGCGTTAAAGTGTCAAAGATTAGATCAGATCATAGAAGGGAGTTCGAGAACGCCAAGTTCACAATATTTTCTGAGAAAAATGGGTTTTTGCAAGAATTTTCCATGCAAAAAACACCACAAAAAATGATGTGACTGAACGTAAGAAGAGGACACTAATCGAAATGACACGAGTCATGTTGAACTCAAATGGTCTGTGCAAGCACATCATGTTATTAGGGTGACATTTTCTTCACTTTGGGTGTGCAGGATACAAATATCAAGTTGGATGCTTAGGTAACACATCAAGAAACATGAGAACCAGGTCATAGAGATAATGATGAAAGAGTCAGCTGAATTTATTCCTATATTTCAGGAACTTGGTGGAGCTGTTAACTGCCACGACCTACTCAATCATTTTGGACCAAGATGTGGTCTAAGACATGAAGTCAGATGCCTCTCATCTCCTGTATAAGAGATGTAGATCTGCAGCAGTCAGACACGCATTCTTGAAGAAATCATTGAAGATTTTTCCCTGTCTCTGAGTTTATTTTAGTAACGTTTTCGATAACAATAATGTTTTAACTTCTAATTATTTTAGAAGTGTGTCAGTTCTATACACAAGTGGTGTGAGGAAATTTTTTGTATTTTTTATTGATAGTTTTCTGCTCAGAGTATCCGACTTTATCTTCGATAAACTAATGAGTTTTTGTAATATTCACTGTAAATTTATAGTGGATATTTTCACCATAGATTGATTTCTATATATTATAATTTTAACATGTAGAAAAGTACCTTCAGTATTCTTTAAGTTTTTAATTTTACTATTTTACTCTGTGTATGAATAACAATCTGTACAACAGTTACTTAATTAGGCGAAGCAACACTTTCAGAATATCTCTTCAGAAAAATAAGGTATATGCTATCATATTTTATTGCTGAGATATAATTGGTGCAAAAATTCCTCGTAAATGATTCTGTCACACACCATTGATCTAACTCTAACTTCCACATACACGTACCTTGTTACGTGTTCGCTCATATTCCTTTGCATTATATCCAAATACAATCTATATTTAGTTATAAATTTTGCATTTGTCTAAAAATAGCAATTACTATTTTCCTTCTGTAGCAAGTAAGATATTTTTTTTTGTCGTTTCCCTTCTCTTTGCATACTTATCTAGCAAGTATAGTGAGTCATTTAACTCAACTCACAACAAGGTGAAATAGATAATTTTGTTTAATTGTGGTCTCTACTTGTATAACTATGTGCTACTCCACTTATATAAAACAAAAGTGAGCGGTTTTGTGTCCTCTAGTGACAATGGTTAAGGTGGGTTCGGCTCCTGGTACCGAAGGCCACAGATTCGAACCCCACCAAACGCCTATGGGTTTGAGCGTCATTACATCCGATTTTCCAAGTGGTTTCACACACATGGTTTGCGAGTTATTATGCAGATCATGAGGTTTACCCAAATACGTCTCTAAGATAATATCATGGCTCCCATGATAAAAAAAAATAAAAAAAATGAGCGGTTTTGTTAAGCCACTTTCACTTTTATATGGTAAATCTTTTTCTATTCACAGATTTCAAAATGTTGTTTGTCATTTTATATATTGATGGATATAAGTGCTCCTTGAATTTTGTACAATGTCAGCACACAAGTTCCGCTTAATATTTTAAACATTTTTGTGGCTAGATTTTTGTCTTGGTATCTAAATTAGCTAGTTTTTCAAGAAACTTAACATCCTGCATATATAAAAATTAATTAATTAATTTGAAATTAAAATCTAATAATTTTATAATTTTCTTCATGCGTAGCAATCATTTATATATATAAGAGTTTAAATAAAAACCTAAATTTCATAAAAACCTAAAAATCAATGCACTTTGTTTACAAAATTAATGCACTTTATATATAAAGTTACCGCACTACGAAATATATTGATGAATATTGTTGTCTTTTATCAGAACTCAAGAGTGTATTAGTTCTATACATAAAATGCATTAATTTTATACGTAAAATGTATTGATTTTTAGATTTTTATGAAAAAATAAGTTTTTATTATAACTCAACCCTATAGGTTTTTAGTAGTGCAATAACTTCATAAATAAAGTGCATTAATTTTACAGGTAAAGTGCATTAGTTTTTACGAAAAATAGATTTTTATTTGATATCTTCCTTATATATATTCAGGAGTGAGGGTAGAAAAAAAGTATTGTCTTTTGGGGTAGCTTGATTTTCTAAAATTGCAATTCAATTTACTGATAAAGGTTTTAACACCACAGCACGAAATACCCATTTTGATAATTTTTGTATATGTAAATAAAAGGATAATAATTAGTGATTTGGTTGGTGGCAACTGAACCCCGCTCTCGTCCGATGACAGTAATAAAACATATCCAACAATAATATAATGGGGTGGTCTTTGTGCGCGTGAGACCAACCTTAATTAATTAATTAATCTTAATTAATTAATTAATCTTAATTAATTTTAATTAATTAATTAATTTTAATTAACTAATTAATTTTAATTAATTAATTAAATTAAATTAAATTAAATTAATTAGTTTAATAAAATTTAATTATAAATTAATAAATAATAATTTTAATTAATATATCTTAATATTGAATTAATAAATTCTAATTGTGAAATAATAAATCATAATCGTAAATTAGTAAACCCTAATTTTGAATTAGTAAACCCTATTTGGAATTAATAAATTTTAATTTTGAATTAATAAACCCTAACTTTGAATTAATAAACCCTAATTATGAATTAATAAAAATAAAAATCAATTATGAATTAATAAACCATAATTATGAATTAATAAATTTTAATTTTGAATTAAAAATTATAATTAAAAATTAATAAATTTAATTGTACATTAACAAAATCTAATTATCATTATTTATCATAATTAATATATAATTATTGTAACAAAAAACAAGGGTGAACTCGCGGTGAGGCGGAGCTCACCCAAGTTTTTGTCTAATATAATAGACTAGGGGATAGCAAAAATCGAACCGAACCGAACCGAAATTAGCGGTTTGGTTCGGTTTATACAGTAAAACGGTTCGGTTCGGTTTCAAAATTTGAAAATCGAAATTAATTCGGTTCGGTTTCGGTTTGGGGAAAAATTTCTGTTTTCAAATAGAACCGCCAATTTTTATTATTATATTTTTATATATATATTATATATATATGTTATTTATATTATTAATATTTAAATTGGTTAATAAAAGAAAAGCAACTTGGACAAAAAAGAAGTGACTTGGACAAAAGAAACGAAGATATATATTTATATATATATATATATATATATATATATATAATTATATATATATTATAAATATTATAATATTTATATTAATTATAATTTAAATTTGGTTAAAACCGAATCGAACCGAACCAAATCGAATATTTCGGTTCGATTTATATATGTAAAACGGTTCGATTCGATTTGGGTTTTAAAAAAAATTCGATTTTTCGGTTTTTTGGGTGATTCGATTTTGAACCGAACCGCCCGAATGCTTACCCCTAAATTGACGCTATTTGGATCGGACTCGCCAACCCCCACCTATAAATCCCTCCATTTTTCCCCACTTCAATTAACCTCAAACAAAGAAACATGGCAAATGAGGTGCAAGAAAACTTCCAAGAATTCTACACAAAGTGGATAGGTGAGCAGAGGCAGCAGCTCGGCCACCTCCTCCTCGCATCCAAAGCCTCACCGCTGCCGCCGCTGTTGGCTTTAGTCGCTCGCACCGTCGCCCACTACGAGAAATACTATACGACCAAATCGAAATGCGCCAAAACCGACGTCTTCCTCCTCCTCTCGCCGCCGTGGACCAGCCAGCTCGAGGACGCCTTCATCTGGGTTGGAGGGTGGCGCCCCACCACCGCCTTCCACCTCCTCTACTCCAAGTCCGGCCTCCAGTTCACGGAGAAACTCTCCGGCGGCGCCGCCTCTCTCGATTTGAGCGATCTGTCGGCGGAGCAGCTCGGCCTCATCGACGAGCTGCAGCGGAGCACGGTCGCGGAGGAGCGGAGGATAAGCGAGAAGGTGGCGAAGCAGCAGGAGAGGGTGGCGGATGCGGAGATGGTGGAGCTCAGCCACGTTGTAAACGAGTCGAGTCGAGTTGAGGAAGATGATGAAGGTATTATTGGAAGGAGGGTTAAAAATGCGCTGACAGTGAAGGAGGAAGGGTTCCAGAAGGTTCTAAAGAGCGCGGATGATCTGCGGCTGGGGACGCTCAAGGGCGTGGTGGAGATCTTGTCGCCGATCCAGGCCGTCCATTTCTTGATCGCGGCGGGGGAGCTGCATCTCAGCCTGCATCAGTGGGGAAGAGAGAAAGAGGAGAGAGATAGAGAGAGCCTATGACCATGCAATGCAGCTGCTGGACACGTCAGCGCCGTCTTTCCTTTCTTTCTGGTACTTAGTTAATCGCGTTTCTCCTTTCACCACTTTTTAGTTCTCTCTCTCTCTCTATATATATATACATATATGTGTGTGGTATAAATGGTTAGATGGATCTGTAACTAACTTTTGAATGTAAAACTCAGTAATAAATGAAAAATTTCTCCATTTCGATTTCTCTTTTCTTCGAATGTTTCATATATCTCACCAAATTAGATGCAATTCAACTGTCACATTTAGTTGCAGAGTCATCTCTACTGCAAAATTGGATGCTGCAGCCTAATACGTTGATGTGATTTCAGAGCTTTCAATGTGAAGCTTTCCAATTCTCTAAAAATAGGAATTAGGAATCCTTGTAAGCTACCAGAAGCTGCATTATGCGCTAACTTCATCGCATTGTTATGCTTCGTTCTCTCCTCCGCCACTCGCTGCCTCAAACTATCCAAATTCAACCTCACATTGTCCAGTTTCGACCCATTAACAGCACGCTTCATTCTCTGCCTCTCCACACGATGAGTCCTCATCAGTTTCTCATATTTCTTGGATACATGTTCTGCTTTAAGCCGTTGATGCGCTTCCTCGTCTTGTTTTCCCCGTAGCTTCTGCAAGCTGGCTGCGAAGGCGTTCATAGCATTTGACAGCCTTCGATCAGATATGGCTTCCATTGCCTTGTCCCAGTCGTTGCAAATCACGAATATAGGAGGAGCTCCAAGCTGGCCTGGAGAATAAGGAGCAGGTACATAAGGAATTGCTTCTGGTCCACGTTGATGAAACTGCAGAAGCCATCCATTCAAGGATTCAACAAACGACTTTTGGGAGCTGATCCAATTGTTGAAATGGCGACGCCATGCACGAAGCTTCTTTTCAAGATCGGTGATGGTACTCTTCGGGGAACCGGTTTTCACTCTGAGATTCTGCATTTTACTCTTCGAGATAGCTTCGAACTGCTTTTGATGGCATCTGAGCATCACGTTCCACATTTCGATCATCCTATGGAATGTGGATACAAACGTTGAGAGTTTAGATGGTAGCATGATCATGGAAATTCTTTACTAAATTTGTGCAGTGAATTTTATGAAGTATGATGAAAGGGACATACCCTTGAATCAATGCAATTATCTTTGGCTGCAGTTCTTCATCCATCAACTTGTGTATCCTACTCGAGATGACCTCAATTGCTTCGATACAAACATCAAGCTTTGTCAGTAATCTTATGGAGGAAACTTCAGTGTCATAAACCTCAGTGGACTCGGCTCCAACCCCATCTAAGATTTTCAGCCTCCTCCTTTGCTTCTCATACATGATCCGAAGCTTTTCTTCATCCTAAAGAAAGGGCCAAATACTGAGCAGGATTGAATTGCAAGATACACATTATCAATGTTGATGCAAATTATGATGAGTTGAGGCGATGTTTCAGCTGCTGAAACATCAATTGTAGGTTTTAACCTGCTTGTATCTATAACATGTGCAGTTTGAGCCCTTAACAAATGCAGTATCCCCCAAACATCAACTAATACATTCATGACCATATTTCTTGGTTTTGCTTTATCAAGAATTTGATATAACAATCGATCAATTTGCCATTGCAGGTCTAAACTGATTGCATGAAAGAGAATAAACAAACTATCAAAAGCTGTATCGACTTGCCTTTACTTCCTTGTACAGCTTTTTCTCCCAAGCATATAGCTTGTTCAGTGTGGAAGAAAGGCTACCAAACTTGGCGCCAAATTCCTTTCCAACATCTTCAAAGTATGACTTTGCCAATTTCACCGATCTAGAAGCAAACGTGACAGATGGTACGGACGAGGAATCTATAAATGTCAGCCATGGTGCCGTAAGGTACAATATCCGTGACAGAACTGCTGTCGAAATACAAGTTAGTGTTCCAACATAGAATTTCTTAAAATTCAAAGTTTCAAGCCAGCATAAAATACAGACAATTGAAAGATAAATAAATATAAAATAAAACCTCACAAAACATGTAATGACGACTATGGAAACAGTGAATAAACTACAAGCAGGATAAAAGCTATGTCAGTATGAATTCAGAACCATGTAATCAAATGTACTGCTTCTTTTGTGCCATGAATGAAGTAAAATGATCGAAGCCCGTTGCATCATCTATGAAATCAGAACCAAGTTAGCCATCTTAAAGTTACAGATATATTAAGCTGGCCATTCTACTCTTATCTGTTAATAGAAGACAATTCATTCATTAAGCAGATATTTACCAAGTGAAAATGGGAAAAATCATAACAAAACCAACTTGTAATACAAATTGAAACAAACTAGACATGAAAAAGCCAGTACCACACCTTTGAGGAAGCTAGGCTGATACGGCACCCTTCCCGCCTCCAGCAACATGGCTACTTCCTTTCCATAGCCCGACGCGATCTCAAAATCGTCTCTGACTTCAGCCACCACATCCCTCAGGTCTCTTGCTCCATGAGGCGACAACGCAGTCACACTACTCAACCTTGAAGAACCAGCATTGCCACTAGACCTCCTCTCCAGCTCGGAACATGCCCCTTTCTTCTTCTTCATCGAATCCTCACTCACACTCTTTGACACTACATTTCTTGGAGTCTCATCTCTCAACTCCATACCCCCTTTTGGGGATTGTTCTATCCAAGATTTACGCTCGCTGTGTGGTGGTGAAATTGATGGATTCACACACTCTACACTATGCTGCGATGCCAACGGTGATTTCTTACTCTTATTACTATCCCATGAAAGCACTGATCTAGAGCTACTTTCACCCTTGCGCAATGGCACAGATTCTGAACTGCAATTTGTGATTCTCTTTCCCTTCAGAGGCTTTTTACACACCAAATGCTCTGTTTCTTCTCCCAATTTAGAAATGGCCTCTTTTACCCTCACCTTACGCGAATTAGGGCTGCTTGAATCCAAAGCATTTTCATGATCTCCAGTCGAAATTAAACCTACATATCCTCCATCAAACACATCAAACACGTCAAACCGGTTTAGAAACCCCAACGCCGACGAATTCGGCGACGGCGGAGGCGGAGTCTTTTTCGCCGGAGACGTGGTAAAATACGCGTCATCGCCAACATAACCAGCTGCGGACTTCCAGTATGAATCCGAGCAGCCACGGCGAGGTTGTGGTGGCACCACCGTTTCTGTAGGCGGAGGTGGCGGAGCTGACTTCTTCATGTAGTAAACATTGCCTGAATAATTAGATTGTGATTTCTCCACATCATGATGGTAATGATGATTATCTTCTGGATCCTCATCATCTTCGGTAGAAGAGGAATCATCGAATATGCACAAATGCGATTCCTCCTCTTCGTCTTCGTCATTGTCATGCAAATGCAGTGATTCACAGCCATGAATCTCGTTATCAAGCTTTGAAAACAGAGTCGAAATCGGAGACGGCGAAGGAGAGGCTGGTGGAGCTACCAGTTCCTCGTCGATGAATCTCTGCAGAGCATCACCAACGTCTCTGAGTGAGCGGAAATAGGAAACGTGGGCGGCGGCGAGGGCGTAGCGGTGGTTGGCGGCGGCGCGGATGAAGTCCCGCCGCTCGCGGCAGCGGATCACCAGCGGCAGATCGTCTGACTTCGAGCCACTACACCCCATGTCAGAAAATCGCCATGGAAAATGCTTTAGACATGCATTAGCGGATGTGATTTTGGTTTAGCTCTCTTCACAATCGCATGCAAATCAGTGAGAATCAGTTGTGGCGGAAACTATATTTTTTTCTTTTTAATTCAGAATTTAATATTTTGATGATGATTCATGGTAGTTGCGGATTTGGTTGCTATAATTTAGAAAAAAAGAATATATTCTATAATTAGGTCGAGATTTAAAATGGTTTTGAGGAGATTAAATTTAATATAATAAGATTATGGTCAGAAATATATATTTTCCTAAATTTTAAAAGATGTTTATTAAGAGCTAATAAAAATCGATTTCAACAAACAAAAAAAAGTTTGAAATTTTTATCTACATAAAAAAGTTGGTTTTTTATTGGTCTCATGGCAAATTAATAACGTCAAAAATGAATTCACACAAAGATTTTTCTAAAGAAAGAAAGAAATTGGCATTCCTTACTGCTTAAAGAGATTATAAGCTCATAATTTAAGAGATAAGGACAAGATATCAATAAATAGGATGAATATTTAAACTATATAATAAAATTGATCAAGTGATTGATAACTATGCTCATGCTGGTAAGCCAACTAAAGTACTTTGGGTGGTCAACTAAACAAGTGCACAATTAGAAATCCGAATGCCCCTCTGAAATGGGACATATTTTATTTCATACCTCATTATTCACATATAAATATTTGTATAGAACAGAAACTATTATATGAATGTCCAAAAGTATCAATTATTCTAAAGAAAAATATCTTTTGTTTTTTAACCTGTAATTAATAGTATTATTCACATCGAATAAAAAATATTATTTATATTGAAAAAAATTATCAATATCTGCAATACAGACGTCCTCACACACATGAATCATGTATATTTTATTTATATATACTATGTGGATAGAGACTAAAATATTTTTAACAAAATTAAGGAGACGGTTTTAAAAAAGAGCTCAAAAAATCTGAATTTGAGCATGAGCCAATGCGCCACCACCTATTTACATTCTGGCCCAAACTAAAACACAACTCAAAGTTCATTTTGACCAAGCAACCCTAACAAAATCAAGGAAGATAGTGTAAGACACCGTGGCAGGTAAATCAAGAAAAAAGAATTTGGTAAACACAGATGGTTCTCCTCCTAGGAAGAGACTCTGCATCGATATCAGGTGGATTCTAACTAAACCATCCCAACAAGAAGTTATTGGCTCGACTTGAAGAGTTATCAGAAGCCATCAAAATATCATCTCGGATTCTACCCAAATGCTTGAATAAAATCAAATCTCCAGCCTTTGGTATTGGTCCTTTTCTTAGTTAATTTTTACGTTGCAACTTAGTGATATTTCTCCCTTTTGTAAGGGTGAGAGACATGAGTAGGAATCCAGGACCTATCCTGACAAATAACGGAGCCAGCTAGGGTGAATAACAAAAACAGGTCATTTATCCACTATAGAGTGACAATTTAACATATCTGGAAAAATACACCGTATGGAAATTATATCAAAATAAAAGAAATTATATTTGTAATCATAAAAATTTACTTCTTCTAGCTATTTTACTTGCAGTCACTTATAATATTATTACTATCAAGATTTTCTAAGACATCTTTTTCAATTCACAAAATTATCAAACAATTTAGCCTTCTTGCGACGGCGAGTTCAAATATATTTGAGTCGCAAATATTTATAGTAAACTAATATTTGATTTTAAATGCACTGCGTTAATCAATTTATACTTGAGTCTTGATTATTTAAGGGAGTCACAATTACATATTCACAAACCACACGGTCCACATATAATAAATCAATGATTAGTTCATTCAAAGCAACAGTCTTAAAAATTTAAAACATTATAATCTAATAATATTAGAATTTACTAACTTGGAAAACAAAATCAATATATATGACATGTTTAGCTGCTTAGCTTCAATAAGGTTGGCTTGTCCCAAATATCAACAAGGCTTGCGGTGATTGTCCCAAATATATATACTTGTATTAAAAGGGTTAGAGAGTGGGGTAATTTCATATTTGGCTTGCTTCGGTTTTTGGATTGGACATCAGAATGTCAAAAATACTGATATATAATTATGAAGAACAAGGAAAAGATTGTCAACTTGTGAGGTAGAATCGTAGAAGATAGAATTTGTGGTTTCTACTATTTATTTCCATTGTTTATTACGTTAATCTAACAGGTAAATAATTTTAGAAAAAAAAGTTCTTGAGTGGCTTATTGTCTGTTAAAGAAGAACTGTAGAGTCAAAAGTGTTGGATTTGTATACTGAAAGTAGAATGGTTGAGCTTGTATACATATTTTCTGTTACCACTATTTCGATCTCATATCTGAATTATTTACTTGATTGCATAAGTTGTCTCATTATCTCATATAAAAGTTAGATCATACAGTGTGTACAATATCACAGAAGTCTCTATATTGGTTAAGCTAGTTGAGATATAAAAAGGATCACAATCGAGATAACTTGAGGACGAGTTGTTGGTATAGATTGTAGTATAGATAAGGAGTAACTTGACTTGATTGTTTGTCTATGCTGGTACGACGTATTGATGGATCACAATGAGATAGGTTCTTCTATCTGACCGTCGTGAAGAACCTAGAACTCGGTGACTTTACGTTGATTTAAACCTCGATAAGTTTTCAGGTGAGTATGAATTACTGATCACTTTAACTTATTATGGGTGAGAGTTACATGAGATAGTCTAAGATTCTCCGTATCTTTGGTGGTGGTCGTGCTTGTATATCATACTGGTTACCTATCGAGTCACCGTATCCGTTTAGGATGATTATGTCCCCTTAAAAAGCTCAAAATATTTATTGTACTACACCCTACAGATTGAGTTAGCTCAAGTACAATAATAAGGTCGAGTGGTACTACTTAAAGAATTAAAGAGATTGATTATTTTAAGCAGTCAGAGTGCTGAAAATAATTAATAAACATGTGATATCTTAAATACGAGGATTCATAAATCTAAGTACAAGTCCGAGTCAACTTCGATAATAAATGAGTAAGTCAACATTTGTTTTCTAGTGGAATGAATAAATGTTTATGAATTAATTTATGTTTTAGGATAAACATAATGTAGTTAATTCATTTTAGGTCCATCTTTATTCATTGTATTTGATCCATGGGGTGACCCATCAAGACATATTACTATGTAATTTTCGACCACCCCCTGTAGGAATCCAACTGGGATTCTGTTCTGAATAATATATTATTTATTTAGTATATCTCCTAATCTAGATAGATATTATGTGATATTATTTAATATTAAGGGATAATTATTCTAGATAATAATTATCTTTAGGAAATAAGATAATTATTGTATTTATTAGGGAAAACACTATAAATATATAGTAGGAGAAAATCAGATCATCCATTCTAATACTGTGATTTTCGAAATCACTATTCACCAATGCAGGGGGCGAAAAAATTTCCGTATTCTCCATAGATTAATCTCACTCAGTATTGAAGATCAAACATTCGGATCACAATTCAAAAGATCAAAACTGGAGTCTGTCATTGATCACTGTGCCAAAAATTTGCGGGTAAACATGAGAAAATCTTTGTGTGTTTCAATTAATAATATAAGAGCATGCTAGGAATATAATAAATGTATGATGAATTAAACATCCAAGATAGATCCTTGGAAGCATGGGTAAATTCAGATTTCCGACGGACAAAATGCGGGTCGTGAATCAGCGACGGATTAGCGACGGACAAAATGCGGGTCGTGAATCAGCAACGGATTAGCGACGGAATAAATAGGAATTTTGTTTGCGACGGATCAGCGACGTATCATGGCGGGGAATTCTCGCGCGAAGTTTTAACGATTTATTTTCGTCGTTAAATTTAACGACGGACACTATCCGTCGTTAAAATTAATTTTTGTTATTTTTTAATTGAATTAACCAATTCCGCCGCTAAACCGTCGTTAAAAATCGGATTATTTCTAATTTTTTTATTTATTTTAACGACGGATAAAACCGTCGTTAATTTTAATTTCGATTTTATTTATTCCCAATAATAATAGCGACGGAATGTCGATCGTAAAATAGTCTCTGATTTAACGACGGAATGAATTCAATCGTTAAAGTAAAATCTTTTTATTTTTTATATTCAGACAAATTAACGACGGATATGGGTCCGTCGTTAAATCCATTAATCCGTCATTACAAGAGTTTTAAATATAACGACGGACAATTACGCCGCTAATCCGCTAAAAGTTTAATTACAGACGGATTTCTTCCCAATTTCATATCGATCCCCGAAAACCTCCCTCCCTCCCCAACCCAACCCCGCCGTCCTCGATCTCCCTAAGACCCACCCCCCTCACCCTCCCTAGCCTCTGGCGACACCCACCCCAACCAACCCCACCCCCCCCACCCCCACCCCACCTCACTGGTGCTCGCCGCCTCGCCGACACCCCGACCCCAACCCGTGCCCTAGCCCCCATTGACCCCACCATTCCTACCCCACCCCACCCCACCCCTCACTGCTGTCCCATGCCCCGCCTCCCGCCTCCCCTCCCCGCCCCCGCCCGCCGCCCGCCTCCCCGTCGTCCGTCTGTGTTGGTTTGTTTGGGTTTTTATTTATATTTCAATTTTTTATTTTGTTATATATTTGTTGATTTTATTGAAAATATTGTATATGATGCATTGAATTGATAGTGAAAATTATTATATGATGTATTGAATTGATAGTGAAAATATTATATATGATGCATTGAATTGATAGTGAAAATTGAATTGAGTTTACCGAATTGATAGTGAAAATGATACATTGAATGTTAGTCTTGTGATTTGTGCTTGTGAAATTGATAAGCTTGATGTGAATTGGATGATAAATTCATCATTTCGTGAGATGTTTTGAGTTGTTAAGTGTATAATTAGGCATATGGTGATGATTTGGTGAAATTTGAACGAGTTTGATTGAATTGGGAATCAAAGATTAATTTTATAAAACTTACTCACGAAATTAATATAAAAATTGTTGATTCCTATAATATGAATTACTAAATTTAAATCTCAATTTGTTAATCGAAACACTTATTCTAACATAAACAAATTTAAATCACCTATCGTCCAAAGATAATTGTAGTTATAGTCGGATCGCACTTACTTACAAATTTAAATCACCTATCGTCCAAAGATAATTGTATTGAATTGGGAAGGTTGCACGTTTCATTAATATATCTATCAAATTCTAGTTATAGTCGGATGCACTTACTTACGTAAATTAAAATTTAATCCATACACTAGTTTAATTTTTAAGTACATTTATAATGATAGAAATTTAATTTAATTATCTTATCTTATAGATAATTCAATATTTATGCATGAATCTTGACATATACGTATTCAAGTAATACATTGAATTTGACATTGGGTTAACTCAATTGATGTTTTCTATAATGACGACTACGTAATCGAAATAATATAGTCGCTCATCAAACGTGAACCGTATTATGTAGCTTTTTCATTTTTTTACTAATTTTCAATTTAATAATAAAATTAATCATTATTCAACAATCAAAGGTCTATCAACATCTTAGCGATACAAAACCTAACAATAACATACAAATATATCAAATATTGAATAGTCAATTGTAGCAAACAAACTAATCAATAGCATCGAACAAAACTTAAACTAAAGTTAAGAATACATAGCAATCAAATAAAATAAAAATATCTAATTACAAGTCAATGTATTTTATCGGAAACCAAAATAGAGTAATTTAATTGAAATATTTTTTTGTTGTATAAATTTTATTTTTAAGAGAGAGAGAGACAACTCAGACGAGAGAAACCGTGGGTGGTTAATTTAGGCCAAAAGTTTGAAAAGATAGTCCAAGGTCGGCAAGAGGCGATACAAGGGTTTGGGCCCACTTATGAGGTATTCCTAATAAATTTGGCTCCCAATTTATTTGTTCAGAACACTATTTAGTCAACTATTTTTTCCTTACCCCTCCCACTTTCACGCACGTCACTCTTTATTCTTATTTTACTTCTCTTTTCCATTGATTAAAAAATATAAAAATAAAACATACTTATTAAGGTAAAAATATTTTATTTTATTTTATCGGTGCTTTTATGCTAAAATACAGGGAAGCATAATAGAAATATATGTCCATATAATTGAATGTGGTTCTCACATTTCATAATTAAGTGTGATCACATTTTCTAAATGAGTGTGGTCCATATATGTCCTTGTATGAGGATGTCATCACAAGAAACTACTTCATAGATGAATTAACATATTCCTAACTTATGAGTGTATAATTAGTTTATATTGTACAACTTATGTTGAACATGTTTAATTAATTATTTATAATTAGAGCTTGAAGAATGAATGACAATCGTGAGTGGATGTATAAGAGGTTTAGTTCGGTTGGTGGATTAAATATCAATTTCTAGACGGACTTGAAAGTTTTATTGAATTCGCTAGTGCTCGCTTTTTATTCGCGGATGGAGAGAAAATCATGCCCGTAAGTGTGTAAGAATATACCTTATCGTAAGAAAGATATTGTGCGATATCACTTATCAAAATTTGGATTTGTTCCAAATTATCACACATGGATATTTCAAGGAGAGACAACCACAAGTAGGGACAATGTTGTGGATTCAGATGTTAACCGTCAACCAAATATGTATCATACGATGGTAGTGGATGCTGCTGGTCCACAGTTCAACTTTGACGAGATCGAAAGGAGCCAAATTTTGATGCAAAAAATTTTTACGATATGTTGAATGCTGACGATAAACCTTTGTGGCCGGGTTGCTCGGATCACACACAGTTGTCATTTGTGGCTCGACTTCGAGTTGGAAAGCGAGAACAACATTATCGAGAAGGGTTTTGATCAAATATCGAACCGATGAAAGAGTCGCATCCAGATGGAAATTATGCGTGCTCGATGACTTCTACAAAGACGAAGAGATTGTTGCGTGGCATGGGGTTGCTCGTAAACAAAATTGATTGTTGTCCATTTAATTGCATGATTTATTGGCGCCAAGATTCCGAATTGACGAGCTGCAAATTCAGAACCATCCTCGTTTCAAGAGCAATACTGAGCCTATGGAAGTCGACGGAAAGCACAAGTAGCATATAAAAGATGTATTATTTTCCTCTAACTCCTCGACTACGAGATTGTATGCATCCAATGCTACAGTGGAAAATATGCGTTGGCATGCATCGTCGGTCGATGATGGGGTCATCGTCATCCGCAGACTCAATTGCATGGAAACATTTAAACACGAAGTTTCCTTATTTGCATCGAAAATTAGAACGTGCGATTGGGACTCTCAATCGACGGTTTTCAGCCATTCGGTCAATCGGAAAGCAATATTCATCATGGCCTCGTTATATCGACCCCTTATAATCTTCCCATGGTCGTGTATGAAGGAGCAATACATGTTTCTTACGATCTTAGTGCCCGGACCGCGTAATCCGAAGGAGAAGATTGATGTGTTCCCCGCAACCATTGATAGCGAGTTAGTAGATTTGTGGGATGACGGCGTTTTACTTATGATTGACGAGCCCAAGTTTTGTGCTCTTTTTCGTGTCTTGTCAGGTCTAGATCGAGTCTTTTGTGTCTTTCTTGTTGTGTTTTGTGTCCGGGAGGACACATTAGTCTCGCAGGAACAAGGCAGGCGTAAATGGGCAAGAAGGAGTGGAACTTGCTTGGCGGGTGAATAGAGATACGATGCACCTCGAGGCCACAAGGAGCTTAGCTCACACCGGGCTTCAAACTCCGATGGTTGTTCCGTTTCACGGCGTGACCTCCTTGCTGCACGCATGAGTTCAATCTCCAAAGGGTAGGCTAATGGGCAAGCGGAGTGAAGAAGGCAGCGAGAGACCAAGAAGAAGGAGGAGGTCGAGAAGGCGGAGGAGAGCTAATGGGCAAGATACGCGAGATCCGGGCGAATCTCGCTAAATCGAAAAGATGCGCACGACATCAATCTCATGATATCCGGAGGAGATCGCCTCGGATCCGTCTCGGGCAAGGAAAGAGCGCCGATCAACAAGGAAAACCTACCAGATTGTCCAGCCCATGGGCCATAAACCATCGCCGATCTCTCTAGGCCTATATATATGGATGAAGGCGCGACTTGTGCGTCTCTTCCGCGTTCCAACTCTCACTGATTATCAAATTCATCCAAAGAAGACCACATACATTAAGTTCCTTCTGGGCAAACACTTTTATTTGCTATTTCAGTATGTTTTGCGGCACACTTGGGCTTGTCGTTTCTAATTGCTCAAGTAATAGTAAGTTGGTTCCGTTTAATTATGGTTTCAATTAACTGTTGCATGATTGTTTATTTTATGTCTAGCTAAGTCTTTATTCTGGTTTGGGCGTGACTAAGTGGAGCATGATTAATATAACTCGAGAGGTCTAAGTAGGGTATTACGATCTGCATGCGTGTGTTCCCGAAGCACTAGGTCCTGGGCATTATATAACTTAACCAAACTCGGTGTGTTAGTTGCAAATAACATAGTGGGTAAGGGAAGGTTGCAAGTAATAATTGGATTAAGGTGTCGGGTGTCCCGCACCCCAAATAGTACGACTGGTGTGGGCGAGTTGGAGTAGTCATAGCAGCTTGCCTTTGCCAATACCGGTCCATCTAGATCATAACTTGTTGCGTAGGTTTACATGTCTCGAGGTGTCCTCGCATGCGTGGGCATTACGGGTTAGATAGTTTGCATATGGTGTCCCTTGCCTTCTTTACGTAAAGGATAGATTTGGAGGGTGCGTCAGGGCGTGACGCGTGACAACGGGTCACGACGTATGTCTCTTATAACCGGTTGATGCATGTCATGTAGAAAACCTTTGCACCTAGGACCGAGTATTAATCGTCTTCACGTTGTTGCCCAAGCCGACTCGCCTTATTATTTGATATTCCCTTTGAGTTTGTTTCAGGTTACTTTAGTCTTATCTATAGTGATCAAGATAATTACACCACTCTCATCCCTTTTAAGTGACATCGTGACATCAGAGATTGCTACACCAACTCCTCGTGGGATCGACCCTATACTTATCGCCGCTACGCCTGATGGGCAATAGGTTATAAATTTATTTTGAACGCTAAACGACGAGCGTGTCAGAATTGGCGCCGTTGTCGGGAGTTGCGCATTCCAGTAGTATCTCTATTTCTTGAATTTATATTGCTTTCTTTATTGTATGCTACGACCTAACCTTGCAGGAGAGAACGGAGGACTTTTGTACGATCCTGAGATCGAAAAGCACGCAAGGCGGAGGAGAGCAGCAGTACGGAGGGCACGACAAGCTGCGAGGGCAGCTAATCCAGAAGAGAACCCAGAGGGCAATACGATGGGTGAACAACCACAAGTAGAGCGAACATTGAGGGAAATGGTGTTCCCAACAACCAGAACCTGAGGCCAACGGGCATCACTTTGCCCGCGATCAATAGCAATCGGAGATGAAGCATTCTTCATCCAAATCCTCCCGATTCGATGACATGCCCGGGAGGATCCAAAGGCATTTACAAGATTTCGAGATGGCGTGTGGGACTATCCGCGCCAATGAAAATCTTGGAGAGTATGTGAGATTAGTGTCATTCCCCTTCTCTCTGCATGATGGGGCAAGAGAATGGCTCTACACCTTGCCCGTTGGAAGTGTGACCACGTGGGCACAACTTCACCAGAAGTTCCTCGAGAAGTACTTTCCGCCGCCGTATTCGTAACATGAGAAAAGGATAAGCGAGATCTAAATGGGCACGGAGAGACCTTTTATGATTCTTGGGAAGGTTTAAACAACAGCGGCGAAATGCCCTCAACATCAAATTCCGATCATGATCCGATCCAATATTTCATGGCGGGTTGAGGGCAACAGAGAAAATTTGGGTGAATGCAGCTTGTGGAGGATCAATCTTGAATAAAGTTCCCATGAGGCCTTTAGATCGTGGGCGAGATGGTCAAGAAAACAGAGACGAATGAGGAGAGTTCCGAGGCAAGCCGCCGCTACTTCTTCAACCGTGGAGACCAAGTCGATAAACTCGAACCTATTCGACAAGTTCATAACCAACACAGATCGTGACCGGGACCGTGCGAGGGCAAAAGAAAGCTAAAATTTACAAATATCTTGCACCGTTGTAGGGAAAACGATGTTAACCCTCGCCCGAGGATCCATCTTGGGTGTTTAATTCACCATACATTGATTATAAACCTAGCATGCGTCTATATAATTAAATCGCAACACGTTGGGGTTTTCACGTGTTTACCTTTGGATCTGTCGAGGTGGATTGAACGGGATGAACGGATCGAACGGATCGAGACTCGTGCTTTGACCTTCTGGACTGTATCCCGATTGCCCAATCTCCAACGTCGAGTGAGGACGATCTATGGAGAATGCTTCGGAAAATCACCCAATGCTCTAAGATGGCTCTCGAAAATCTCTCCCAAGAACTATGGGAATTTCGAAATTATGTGTGGGATTAATGAGCATTCATCTCATACCTTATATTTATAATGCACTACCTTAATCCTATATGGAATATTACCATAATCCTATATGGAATATTACCATAATCCTATATGGAATATTACCATAATCTTAGGATTATTTCCATACTCTTAGGATTATTTCCATACTCTTAGATTATTTCCATACTCTCAAGATTATTACCATAATCTTATATGGAAAGGATCTATGATATACCATAAATATAATTATATCCTTGTGGGATAAAGAGAATAAAATCTTGCCATAGAGAGACACAGGACCGATTTTCTTGCTAAGCTATGGGCACTGATGGGCCAAATTTGTGGATCAAATGCAAGGAATAAAGATGGGCCTCAAATAAATTAATTATCTTATGTTCACCCGTAACATAAATTAATTTATAAACATTCGATCATGCCACTAGAGAAAGAATGTTGACTTACCCCTTTATTACCGAAGTTGAGTCGGGCTTGCACTTAGACATTACGAATCCCCGTATTTAAGATATCGAACGTCCATTAATCATTTATAGCAATCTGACTGCTTAAAACGATTAATAACTTCATTTCCTTAAGTAGTACCACTCAACCTTATTATTGTACTTGAGCTAACTCAACCTGCAGGGTTTAGTACAATAAACCTTTGAGCTCTTAAGGGACGCCATCATCCTTAACGGATACGTGACTGACATGATAACTAGCGTGACATACAAGACCGCCACCACCCAAGACGCGGAGAATCTTGGTTAGAACATATAACCCTCACTCATAACAAGTCAAAGTGATGGTCAAGAACTCATACTCACCTAATACCTTATCGAGGTTTAGATCATCGTAAGTCACCGAGATCTTGGTTCTTCACGACGGTCGAAAGAAGAACACATCTCACCGTGATCCTTCAATACGTCAAAGACGCATCAAAGCATGACAAGCAACTAAGTCAAGTCACTTCTTATCTATATGCAGCCTAAACCGACAACTCGCCCTTAAGTCGCCTCACCAGTGAAACTTTTATATCTCATTAAGCTTGACCAATCATACTGTACTTACGTGATCTTCTACACACCGTATGATCTAACTTATATACGAGATAAGGGGACACGATATATGCAATCAAGTATTCATTTTATAGGAGATTGTAATAGTGGTAACAGAAACATTGTATACAAGCTCAACCAAACCGCTTTCAAGATACAAATCCAACAATCTCCCACTTATACTAAAGCAAACTTTAGTATACAATGTGTCTCTACTAGCTATTACAAACAAAACCATCACTTTGCTTCTCCCACTTATACAAAAGTTTCCTTTCTAAGTGGGTGCCATCTAGCGCAATTCAAGTCCTCTAACGCCCCGACGAGACTTATTGGCAGGATTTAGCGTGCCATCTAGCGCAATTCAAGTCCTCTAACGTCCCTGACGTAGACTTATTTCGGCAGGCTTTAGTGAATGGATCGGCTAGGTTATCCGTCGTATCAATCTTTGCAATCAGCACGTCCCCTCATCTAACGATTTCTCGTATGACATGGTACTTTCTCTATGTGTTTGCTTGCCTTGTGGATCCGTGATTCCTTCGAGTTTGCCATTGCACCTGAGTTATCACAGTAAACCATGATACTCATGGGCAAACCAGGTACCACATCTAGATCCATGAGGTAGTTCTTGAACCATACAACCTCCTTAGCAGCCTCCGAAGTGGCTACATATTCGGCTTCCATGGTAGAGTCCGCAATGCATCGCTGCTTTGCACTCCGCCAGGATACGGTTCCACCTCCCAAGGTAAACACATAGTCTGAGGTAGACTTATTCTTATCACGGTCGACTTGGAACCGAGTCCAGATAACCCAAAGGCATTAGACTATCTCGCATGGTAAACCAGCCTATAATCTCGAGTCCTTTTCGTGTACTTGAGTATATGCTTTATCGCAATTCAATGTGCTTGTCCGTGGTTAGACGATATCTAGCTACTATGCCATCGCACAACAGATATCGGGCTCGTATGTAGCATTGCATACATGAGACTTCCTACGGCGGAAACGTAGGAACTTGTCTCATTTCCTCTATCTCCTTTGCAGTCATAGGTGATCGCCTTTAGATAAAGGAACGCCATGTCCGAAAGGTAGCAATCCTTTCTTGGCGGTCTCGCATACTAAAACGAGTAATCACAAGATCAATGTAAGACGCGAGATAAGCTCAACATTTTCCACTTGCGATCTCGGTAAACCTTGATCCCAAGAATGTACGCTTCATCTCCTAAGTCTTTCATTTGAAATCGATCGGATAAACAACTCTTTACGCCCGATAACAACTTCACATTGTTGCCAACAGAAGAATGTCATCTACGTAAAGTGCAAGAAATACCACATTACCGCTGACATCTAACCGATACACACAACTCTCGCTAGCAACCGGGTAAATCCATGGGACTTTACCACCGCCCAAACGTAAGTTTCATGATCTTGCATCATTGTCTTGTATCGCCGCACGCCCATGGGTCGATTATTGCTGCTCGCTTTTACTCGACTAAATCCGACGATTCACCCACGAACATAAATCGCTCGGGTTGACGAACAACCCTCCCACTGACGAGGTGCTATAGACATAATGACAACGGTGGGTGCAAGAACTTGTGGTTCTCTATCTTGCACAACTTGTCGTGTAGGTACCACTTGTACGGTCGGTATCTCCAAACTGGAACTCCCACCCACTTCAATTTCTTGAAGTATCGGTGTCGATCCTCCCACTAGACTCGACATCTCGCACCTTTGGTCTAATCGGTGGTGGAATACGATCATCTTCTAATTCTTGAAGAATGATTTCAACTTTGGACTTATGATTTTCATATAATCCTCTTCTAAGAATCGGGCATTAGTGCTAATAATGACCTTCCGATCCTTAGACTATAGAATAAACCACCTTCGCTCCTCTAGGATAGCCAATAAACAACTTGCATCGATCTAGCCTCCAACTTGTCGCCTTCTTGTTCAAAGACGCAGCCGGATCGCCCCATATCCTTATGTGGCTTAAACCGGCTTGCGCCAAACCACAACTCGAAAGGGTCTTATCGATCGACTTGGACGGTACTAGATTTAGCAAGTATGCCGCCGCCTCTAAGGCATACCCCGTAACGAAATAGGCAATGTAGCATAACTCATCATAGATCTAACCATTTCCAAAAGAGTCCTATTTCTTCGCCTCGACACACCATTTTCTTTGTGGTGTGCACGGTGAAGGCGCCGATGTAATCCCACACTTCACTAGATAGTCCATAAACTCGTTATCGAGGTATTCGCCACCGCGATCGTAACGCAGCGACTTGATACTTTTACCTAGCTTCGCCTCCACTTCCGCCTTAAACTCTTTGAATTTCTCAAAGCATTCGACTTGCGGTGAAGCGGTATACGTATCCGCACTTGAGTAATCGTCAATGAAAGTGACAAAATACTCGCATTCTCCACGTGCTTGTGTGGACATCGGTCCACACAGTCGAATGGACTAACTCCAACATTTCGTGGCTCTATAACCCTTCGCTTTGAAGGGTCCGGTCGACATCTTACCTTCTATACAGATTCGCAGACCGGGAATGGAGTAACCGTGAGATTACCCAACGCCCATTCTTAGCCGCTTTGGATCCTATTTAGATTGATGTGACCTAATCTAAGATGCCGAGAAAAGTAGAGTCATCTTCTAAGAAAACTTTCTCTTTTTAGGGTTTGATGAAGATGCAACATAGTTATAGGTATTATGTTTTGCGTAAATAGTATAAAGCGAATTATATAAAGTGCCAACACGTATAACTTCGTCATTTCTTATGATAGAAACACCACTATCAAAAATAACAGAATATCCATGAGTAAATAATTTGAAACGTAAACAAGGTTCCGCCGAAAATCCGCACATATAAAACGCCTTTCAAAACTAAAACTGTTGTCCCAAAACATAAAGAAAACATCTCCAATCGCAACAGCTTCGACTTTCGCCGTTGCCCATGGAGATCGTTATCTCGCCATCAAACAGCTCACTTGTCGCAGGAACCCACGCAGTGTAACAAACATGATCGATTACCAGATCTACTACCCAAGAATGGGTAGAACAAGTCGCTAAACATGTTTCCGTTTAAAGCAAGCGGCATACCTTGAGCCTTGAGCATAGGGCACTTGCCTTCCAATGCCCGTCTCACCGCACTTGAAGCATTTGCCCTTCTCCTTCGCTTTTTCAAACCGCCGGTAGAGCCTTTTATATTACTCCCACTTTTCTTTAGCCTTAGCATCTCTAGAATTCCACTTTCCTTTTCATCTTCGATAAAATGGTGGTCTTCCTAGAGGTGCGTCAAGACCAAGACTTGCTTGCTTTTGCTTTCTTCCGCTACTAAGTCCTCTTGCAATGAATCTAGAGTATAACTCTTATCATAAAGGACTACTCCATAACGAAAGTCATCAAAAGACTTGGGCAAAGAATTGAGGATCATATCGATTCTCGACTCGTCATCAATATATCCTCCAACCAATTCGAGCTCTCCAAGAGATTGATCATCCGCTCTACATGGTCATGCATCAATCGCTTTCTTCATAGAACTTGACATAATTAATTTTGTCAAATTATGACAGTTTATTCTCGTCCGACTCCTCATACAATTTCATGAGATTTAGCCATATCGTGGCTGCATCATCCATCTCTTGATGCTGGAGTTGCAAGGACTCGCACATGGTGACCAAAAGAAGGCACTTCGCCATTCTATTTGATTTGTCCCATTTCTCGTGCTCCTTGCGCTCCTCATCAGTAGATAAATCGTCTAGAGGTTTGGGACGAGGTGTAGTGAGTATATATAAATTTTCTTCGGCAGTGAGAACATTCACAATGTTTCGTTTCCACTCGATAAAATTTGGACCGGATAACGGATTTTGTGCGAGCATATTGATAATCGGCGTAAGAGACATATCTGAAACGATAATGTAAACACATAAGCATACGATCGCAAATAATTCGTAACAATAATATTGTAACCTTTTGATAAAACAATATTAATTGAAACCTCCAATCGCCCAAGGAATTCCACATGCAAGCCACGCGTGTGGACGTTTACACATGAACCCCTCGACCAGACTAAAATATACCTTTTAGTCGTTTAATTTCAATCCATGTCAACTTATCCTTATGACAAATGAAATTAATGATTGGACCTTACTAGACCACATCACTATCACAAGAAGGGACTTCGTGGGAAGTTGTACTTGAGGTGATGTCTAAGCATTGACCACAATTTTAACAAATAGAAGATGAATTCTTAGAATTGGTATACTCACTCGGACCATACCGCTTCAATTCAAATTCTTTTGTTATCTCATTTTATATCTATCTCTAGAGAACTTATGAAAATCGCACATGCAAGCCCGCGCGTGTGGGCGCCATACATGAAACTCCCACTTCTCAATAGATTTAAAATGTTTTATTTAGAAATCTCATCTAACAAACTTATGATAAACAAGTGCAAGCAAGCCAATGTGTGGGCGTTTACTCACGGTCGTCTCACTTTGTTTAGAGATCAAAAGTGGAGGTCTTGACATTTTAATTTGAAAATTAATTTGTCGGGTTGCTTGCTTAGTCTTTTTATTCAAAAGGTTTGTCCATGCAGATCACGTAATCTAGCATGCTTTTCTATAGAACTCAACATGTAAAACATGCTCGCAGTAATTCTAAAATATGCTTGATAAACGCGATAAACCTAGCATGCTTACTATGCGCATCCAATTCGTAAAACACTTAAGGTTTGTCAACGCGTAATTTAAACATACATAGCATGCTACTGCATAATTTAAACATCCACGACATGCATATGAGCGATAAAAATAAAATAAAACGTTCATCGCGCTCTAATCGTGAAACACAGTACATTTAAATCTAATCTATTACATAGATTTACAAAGTACGAAATAAACTTGAAAGGGCCTCGCGTGCACGGCACGGACCGGATTCAACAATTGGGCCTCGCGTGCGGGCACGGGCCGGAAAATCTGAAAACGGGTGCGGGCGGTCGGCCCAAAGAGTCTGGGCGCGCGCTGGGCTAAGCCCGCCGCGCCCGACCCGCCGCCCCTGCCCGTGCGCTCCTCGCGGGCTGCCTCGCGGTCGCTAACGCGACCACGACCCGTCGAGCACGCGCGGCGCCGCCACGCCCAAGCGCCGAACGCCTGCCGAGAGACATCGCCGCCCAGTGCCATACCGCGCGACGAGTCCGCCGCCATGGCGCTGGGGTTTCGCGCGCCAACGCGCCCGCCGCCCGCTAGCTCGCACGGCCGCGCACCTCGCGGGTAATCCTCGCGATCATGAAGTTCGCTCGCTAAGCGCCAGGATCCCGCGCGAGCGCGCGCCTGTCGCCCGCAGCCCTCGCGATCGCCCTAGCGACCGCGAGACTCGCCGAGAAACCACCCGAACACGACCGAGAACCTGTTTTCCCGTCGTTTGGTTCTTCGTTCGCTCGTCTTCGTTCTTCTTTTCTGAGACAAGATTTACATAATAAAATCTAATCTAACCACGGATTTTCTCGTGGTGTAAAACAAAACCAACAAAACAAACGAGCCACGATGAGCGACAAATTCCACAATTATAATAACGCACGTAATAATCAAACGTGAATTAATCCAACAGAGCCAAGATTCGATCCCGTGCTCGATACCAGTGTAGGAAAGCGTATGTTAACCTCGCCCGAGGATCCATCTTGGGTGTTTAATTCACCATACATTGATTATAAACCTAGCATGCGTCTATATAATTAAATCGCAACACGTTGGGGTTTTCACGTGTTTACCTTTGATCCGCGAGGTGGATTGAGCGGGATGAACGGATCGAGCGGATCGAGACTCGTGCTTTGACCTTCGGATCTGTATCCCGATTGCCCAATCTCCAACGTCGAGTGAGGACGATCTATGGAGAATGCTTCGAAAATCACCCAATGCTCTAAGATGGCTCTCTAAAATCTCTCCCAAGAACTATGGAATTTCAAATTATGTGTGGATTAATGAGCATTCATCTCATACCTTATATTTATAATGCACTACCTTAATCCTATATGGAATATTACCATAATCCTATATGGAATATTACCATAATCCTATATGGATTATTTCCATACTCTTAGGATTATTTCCATACTCTTGGGATTATTTCCATACTCTCAAGATTATTACCATAATCTTATATGGAAAGGATCTATGCATATACCATAAATATAATTATATCCTTGTGGGATAAAGAGAATAAAATCTTGCCATAGAGATCAGAGGACCGATTTTCTTGCTAAGCTATGGGCACGGATGGGCCACCAGTGGATCAAATGCAAGGAATAAAGATGGGCCTCAAATAAATTAATTATCTTATGTTCACCCAGAACATAAATTAATTTATAAACATTCGATCATGCCACTAGAGAAAGAATGCCGACTTACCCTTTATTACGAAGTTGAGTCGGGCTTGCACTTAGACATTACGAATCCCGTATTTAAGATATCGAGCGTCCATTAATCATTTATAGCAATCGATTGCTTAAAACGATTAATAACTTCATTTCTTAAGTAGTACCACTCAACCTTATTATTGTACTTGAGCTAACTCAACTGCGGGGTTTAGTACAATAAACCTTTGAGCTCCTTAAGGGCGTCATCATCCTTAACGGATACGGTGACTCGTCTGAGATAACTAGCGTGACATACAAGACGCCACCACCCAAGATCGGAGAATCTTGGGTTAGAACATATAACCCTCACTCATAACAAGTCAAAGTGATGGTCGACAACTCATACTCACCTAATACCTTATCGAGGTTTAGATCATCGTAAGTCACCGAGATCTTGGTTCTTCACGACGGTCGAAAGAAGAACACATCTCATCGTGATCCTTCAATACGTCGAGACGTACCAGCATAGACAAGCAACTAAGTCAAGTCACTTATCTATCTGCGGCTAAACCGACAACTCGTCCTTAAGTCGTCTCACCAGTGAAACTTTTTATATCTCATTAAGCTTGACCAATCATACGGACTTACGTGATCTTCTACACACCGTATGATCTAACTTATATATGAGATAAGGGACACGAGATATATGCAATCAAGTATTCATTTCGATAGGAGATTGTAATAGTGGTAACGAAACATTGTATACAAGCTCAACCAAACGCTTTCGATATACAAATCCAGCAGTGACACATCACACGGATCAATGCCCCACACTGTTTGAAGAAGAAGAAGTCAATGCAGTGGGTCAGAATGGTAATGGGCAATACGAGCAGAGGAGATATGATCCAAACTCTCAGACCTACAACCCAGGATGGAGGAACCACGAAAACTTTAGGTGGTCTAACAACCAAAGGGGCAGGACAACAACAGCAAGCAGTACGGAGGCGCAGGACAACAACAACCATACAGAAATAATCAGCGTGACCAAAGCGGTGGGCCATCGTTGGCCGAACTTGTGCACACTATGGCACGAGAAAATGTGAAGGCTCAACAAGAGAACGAGAAATTCAAGGTCGAGACAAGAGGAGCCCTCCAGAGCCTTGGGAACCAAGTTTCCCAATTGACGGCCGCCGTAACGCGTCTTGAGAAGAAGCAAGGAAATTTACCTCCTCAAGTAGAGGTAAACGAGTTAGCCCAACTGAATGCTGTAGCCCTGAGAAGTGGGAAGAAGCTGCGAGAGAAAGTTTTCATGCCTAAGGACGACGCAGACATGCACAAGTGGAAGATCTCAGAACACAATGGTCGAGATGACAATGATCAAGAGGAACGCCCAGGAAAAGCGAAAAAAGAGGCAATCATTGAGCCAACCTATGTCAAACCTAATCCTAAGGTTTTACCTCCTTTCCGGCAGATTGGCGAGAACGAGAGAGAGGAAGAAATGAGCGAGATGTATCGCGTGTTTCGTAAGGTGGGGATTAATATACCGCTCGTCATCGCTCTGGCACGATGCCAAATGGGCAAAGTTCATGAAAGAATTGTGCACGAAAGGTGAAATACAAAGATGATGCAAAATTCCAAGTGGGAGAAAATGTATCCATGATCTTGTAGCGGAAATTGCCGAAAGTGTGGAGATCGGGGATGTTTTCATTCCTGCGTAATAGGCAATCTGAGGATCGAAAGGGCCATCTTTGGTTGGGGGCATCTATAAGCGTCATGCCCTTGTCAATGTTCAATGAATTAAAGGTGGGAACCACAAGCCAACACGGTGGTTATCGATTAGCATACAGTCCAACGTTTATCCGAAGGAATCATCGAGACGTATTGGTCAAAGTGGAGGAACTCATATTTCCAGCGGACTTCTACGTTCTGGATATGGGCACGATGGGTAACAAATCCTCAGTTATGCTCTTGGGTCGACCATTCATGAAGACAGCCAGAACTAGGATTGATTGCGACACGGGCAAATTATCATGTGAATTGACGGCGAGGCGGTGACCTTCAACATCTTCAAGGCCATGGAGCATCCTATTGATATTGAGGTCATGGAATTCATTGATCACATTGAACCCATGGTGGGAGACATCCTACCCGAGATAGGTTTACAAGATCCATTTGGATGCGGCAATTCAAAGTGGTCTTAAGGAGGATGGCCCACGAAGAAGCGACTTATGGGCAATGCCGAGGCCTCGCTTTGTTGCGGAGCGAACCCGAGGGACTCAGTGGTCAATATACCGAACATGCCCAAGGCGAGGGAAGAAGAAAAGCTCGTTCCATCCCTTATGAGAGCACCAAACTCGAGCTAAAGACTCTTCCTCACCACCAAGTACATCTTTCTAGGGAAGGGCGACACCTTGCCGTGATCATCAATGCTAAACTCGGTCCGAGTCGGGAGGAAGGCGTGAGAAGTGTTGTCAGGCAATGAGGAAGCTATTGGATGGACATTGGCCGACATCGAGGGCATCGACCCTTCCATATCGTTCACAATATTCGATGGAAGAAGAAGCCCGAAACCGATCGCGATCAACAAAGGAAGTTGAACCCGGCTATGAAGGAGGTAGTCATGAAGGAGATCTTGAAGCTTCTCGACTTGGGCATCATATATCCCGTGTCGACAATAAATGGGTCAGCCGGTACGTCGTGCCCAAGTCGAGCATTCGGGTAGTGAAAAGCGAGAAAGGAGGCGGTCCCAACAAGGCTCCAAACAGGTTGGAGGATGTGTATTAACTATCAGCTCAACACGGTGACCGAAAAGATCATTTCCATTACCTTTCATTGACGAGATCTTTGGAAAGGTTAGTGGAAACAAATTCTTTTGTTTTTTAGGCGGATACTCGGGCTACATGCGGATATGGGTTGCCCAGGTGATCGGGATAAAACTACTTTCACATGCCCATTCGGGACATTTGCCTACTGAAGAATGTCTTTCGACATGTAATGCCCGAGGACATTTCAAATGATGCATGATGAGCATCTTCTCGGACCTATTGGAGAAATGCATCGAGGTCTTTATGGACGACTTTACCGTCCTATGGGGAATCATTCGATGAGTGCTTGACAAATTTGGAGGTAGTCCTACGAGATGTGTCGAAAAGAATTTGATCCTAAATTATGAGAAATGTCATTTCATGGTACAAGAAGGATTGTTCTTGGGCACGTGGTGTCCGAAAGAGGATAGAAGTAGATAGAGCTAAAGTAGAGATCATCGCCAAATTGCCTATCCGACTTCAATGAAAGCAAGTGCGAGGTTTCCTTGGGCACGCTGGGTTCTCTGAGAAGATTTGTGAAGGACTTAAAGAAGATCGCCCACCATGACACGACTACTCGAATGATGTACCATGGGAATTCGATGAAGAGTGTAAGATAGCTTTTGATACTCGAAGAATAACTTAATTTCAAGACCGATCATTCAACCCCGATTGGGGCATGCCGTTTGAAGTTATGTGCGACGCAAGCGGATATGCCGGGGCCGTCTTGGGACAACGAAGAGGAAAGGAAAGTCTTGCTATATACTATGCCTCAAGAACTCTCAATGCACCCAATGCAACTACAAAGACGACAGAAAAGAGCTCTTGGCGGTCGTCTTTGCTTTTGAAAAATTTCGATCATATCTCGTCGGGGCGAAGACAATCGTCTACACGATCATCTTACTGAGATACGATGGCCAAGAAGAGTCAAAGCCACGACTAATCGGATGGATCTTGCTTCTCCAAGAGTTCGATGTAGAAATCAAAGACAAGAGTGGAGCACAAAACCTTGTGGCCGACCACTGAGTAGGATATTGAAGGGGAAGACCGGTGCCCATTGCGAGACCTTCCTGAAGAACATTTGTACTTCATTCGAGGCACGACGGAGTTCGAGCCATGGTATGCGATTTGGTGAATTACAAAACCACCGGAGAACTCCTGTTGGGCTCACTACGTATCAAAGAAACAAAATCAAAGCGGTTATTGTCGTGCCTACATATGGGATGATCCCTACTTATGGAGAAAGTCGTGATCAAGTTTTGCGACGATGTGTGCGGCGAGATCAAAGACATTCGAATCACTACCACTCAAAGAATGTGGAGGTCACTTTGGGCATAAGAGGACAATGAGAAAGGTTTTATCAATGGATTCTTCCGCCCGATATTCAAAGATGCTTATGAGTTGTGTAAGCAATGCAGAGAGTGTCGACAAGAAGGAAATATCACAAAGAGGAATGAGATGCCCATGATACCTATCCTTCGGTCGAAATCTTTGATGTATGGGATGGACTTTATGGGACCATTACCGAGCTCGAGGCGATCGTACATCTTGCTTGCGATGGATTATGTCTCGAAATGGGTTGAGGCCAAGGCAAGTGCCACTAATGACTCAAAGGTAGTTTCGACTTTTCTTAAAGCTAATATCTTCAACAGTTCGGCGTGCCCAAGCGATTATCGCCGATCGAGGAACTCGTTTACGCAACACTACTATCACCAAATTGTTAGAAATACGGTGTAACCCATCGTGTGACTACAGACTACCATCCGCAGTTAATGGGCAAGCGGAGTTGTCCAACGAATAATCAAGACTATATTGAGGAAGGTAGTGGGACCTACGGTGGGGATCGGAGCACTCGTCTTGATGACGCGCTATAGGCATCTGAGCGCATCATACAAGACCCCTTGGGCATGTCACCATACCGAATTGTGTTCGGTAAGATGTGTCACTTACCGGTAGAACTAGAGCACAAGGCATTTGGGCGGTGAACAAGCTCAACTTTGATTGGGACCGTGATGGCCAAGCTAGAAAGACTTCAAGCTGGAAGAAATAAGAATAAGGCTAGAGGCCTGTGACAATGCCGTTCTATATAAAGAAAGACTAAAGAAGGCACATGATCGTCTTATCAAAGCCAAGTCATTCGAGCGAGGGCAAATGGTGCTTTTATACAGGTCTCGATTCAAGTTGATGTCGGGCGAGTTAACAAGCAAGTGGTGCGGACCATATGAAGTCAAAACTCGATTTTGAATGGGTTGTTGAGATCGCGGATCGAAGACGAGAAAACCTTCAAGGTCGATGGACGATACGAAGGCTTACTATGGGCATCACGAGGTAGATCGGGGGTTGCATCGAGTGCAAGCCCTCGATGGGGAGAGTAATAAAGAGTGCAGTCGAGCCACGGCGATAACCAAGGCGGCGCCGAGGCAACCCGGTATTTTATTTGCTTTCGTTGTTGTTTCTCTTTGTTTTTTGTTTTGGCCCGTTTTGCGTGTGGTGTTGTGTTGGTCAATCTACGAGAACAGTTGTGATCATGATCGAAGAGGGCAAGATGAGGCGCTAGACATTCGCCGTGGGCGAGAGGGTGAGTTCGGAGCAAGTGGCGGGCGGTTGTTGGGAGAAAGGACGTAACGCCCCTTATAATGGCCACTCCATAATTACCTCACCCACGTCGCCTCAACCTCTGCAAATTCCCTCTCACCGAGCCTTAAAGAAGAAACCTCCCATTTTCAAAAATGATGCCTCAGTAAAACCAGAGCCAAAACCACCAAAAAGCTCTCGATTCCTCCAACCAAAGAAAACCACGAGCTAAAATCGCAATGGCGACCCTCCGAGACTCCTACTACCCCGAAATGCCTAAAGCCCGTCTCAGGTTAACTCAGGGACACGGAGAAAATAATAGAGGAGCAAGCGCCTCTCCGTAAAAGCGTGGGAGGAACCACCGAAAGAGGCGGTGAGAAACCTAAGAAGAAAGCTGCGGCCAACAAGGAGAGAGGCTGTCCCGGCGGAGAAGGAAGATACCCTGCGAGCGGAGGAGTCCACCTCTGACGGCCGACGAGCAAGAAGCCTCCGACGCGAGAAGGAGAAAAGCGAAGAAAGAGAAGAAACCCCACCGAGAAAGACTTGAGGCACCACCACCACCGAGAAAGAAGCCTCGTCGAGCTACCTCCACCTTCGAGGAAGAGAACCGGGGTACCTTGCGAAGATGGCATCACCCTCCTCTGAAAAGGAAAGCCGTCCCGACCACGGAGAGGCCACCCGAGGTTCAACACCACCTCGATGAGGGCATTGTAAAGCCAAGGCGCTGAACATGGAGGTCTTTGGAGAGTGCGGGGTTAAGGATGAGGTGAAAAGTTTTTCGCAAAGATTGGATGGGGGCGTTTTGGAATGGCGGAGACGGTTTGTACATCACATTGGCGAGGAGTTTATTCAAACTCTCGAAATAAAGAACCGAGCAAAGTGAAGTCGACCACGGCGCATCAAATTTGGTGATGGGCAACACTTCTCGTTCTCGTGAGCGACTTCAAGCTGCACCACAGGCATGATGAAGTGTTTGAGGCGAAGGCGGCGAGAATCAAGGAGGCTTTCACCTCGTCCCAGAGCACACAGGCGAGGTGGAATGAAAAATGGTCATCGATTGATTTGGGCACAACATTCAGTCGGGATACACTAAGGGTAATGAGCTGAGGAGCAACGCGCTGCGCATGTGCCATCGCCTCCTGTCTTACAACTTTTTCGGGAAGGTAATAGAAGAGAAGGGCAAAGGGAAGAACAGTAGCCTCGTCATGGGCAAGAAAAAAAAGGGGTTTACCAGAATTTCAAAGAAATGGGCAAAATGCCCAATATAAAGAAGGCACCCAGAATCGAAAGAAAAATGAAGGACTTGAAATAAAAGAATATATATTGATGAAGTCCTAAGATGGTTGTGCTGAGGCCCGTAAGAAAAAGGCGAAAGGAAATCCATGGAGGACAAAATAAATTCCTCGAATCTGAGTCCATAATGACCTTAGCCTCGTTCGAAAAAATTTCCCACCTATGTCTTAAGCCCATTACAACCAAATAAAGACCTAAGGATGAATGTTTAAAACTTTGTCTAAGCGGTGGAGATGGTAGAGGGCACATAAAGCTATGGCATAGTCGAAATGAAAGATGTCTGAGCGTATACACTAACCTATACACAAGAGTACAGAGGTTGGTAAGGAAAATGCCAATATGCTCAAATTAGTATTTTGACTTGTTTGATGGTCATTGCTTGAATGGAGTCTACTTGAATTGCTAGTTTGTTCTGATAAAGCTTATATTGGCCGAGATATCCTGCTGGTGGAAATGTGCTAACCCTTTTCTGTTTTGAGTATTTTCTTTCTTTTTTTTGTCTTGGGCAAATTACAGCGTGCATGCTTGAGGACAAGCATGTTTAAAGTGTGTAATGTGACGAGCCCAAGTTTTGTGCTCTTTTTACGTGTCTTGTCTAGGTCTAGATCAGTCTTTTGTGTCTTTCTTGTTGTGTTTTGTGTGCGGGAGGACACATTGGTGCGAGGAACAAGGCGGGGCGAAATGGGCAGAAGGAGTGGAACTTGCTTGGCGGGTGAATAGAGATCGATGCACCTCGAGGCTACAGGAGCTTAGCTCACGGCACAGGCTTCAAACTCCGATGGCTGTTGGTTTCTGACGTGACCTCCTACGGACCGCACAGTTCAATCTCCGAAGGGTAGGCTAATGGGCAAGCGGAGTGAAGAAGCGAGTAGAGACCAAGAAGAAGGAGGTCGAGAGGCGGGAGGGAGGCTAATGGGCAAGATCGCGAGATGCAGGCGAATCTCGCTAAATCCGGAAAGGATGCTGTGACACAGAATCTCATGATATCAGGAGGAGATCGCCTCGGATCCGTCTGGGCAAGGAAAGAGCGCCGATCAACAAGGAAAACCTACCAGATTGTCCAGCCCATGGGCCATAAACCATCGCCGATCTCTCTAGGCCTATATATATGGATGAAGGCGCGACTTGTGCGTCTCTTCCGTGTTCCAACTCTCACTCTGATTATCAAATTCATCCAGCAGCACCACATACATTAAGTTCCTTCGGGGCAAACACTTTTATTTGCTATTTCGTATGTTTTGCCGGCGGCACTTTGGGCTTGTCGTTTCTAATTCGTTCAAGTAATAGTAAGTTGGTTCCGTTTAATTATGGTTTCAATTAAGCATTGCATGATTTTTATTTTATGTCTAGCTAAGTCTTTATTACGGTTTGGGCGTGACTAAGTGGAGCATGATTAATATAACTCGAGAGGTCTAAGTAGGGCATTACGATCTGCATGCGTGTCCCCGAAGCACTAGGTCTGGGCATTATATAACAACCAAACTCGGTGTGTTAGTTGCAAATAACATAGTGGGTAAGGAAGGTTGCAAGTAATAATTGGATTAAGGTGTCGGGTGTCCCGCACCCAAAATAATCTGACTGGTGTGGGCGAGTTGGAGTAGTCATAGCATTTGCCTTTGCAATACTGGGTCCATCTAGATCATAACACCGCTGTGGGTTTACATGTCTTGAGGTGTCCTCGTGCGTGGGCATTACGGGTTAGATAGTTTGCATAGGGTGTCCCTTGCCTTCTTTACACGAAAGGATAGATTTGGAGGGTGCGTCGTGGGCATGACGCGTGACAACGGGTCACGACGTATGTCTCTTATAACCGGTTGATCATGTCATGTAGAAAACTTTTGCACCTAGGACCGAGTATTAATCGTCTTCACGAAGTTGTTGCCCAAGCCGGACTCGTCTTATTATTTGATATTCCCTTTGAGTTTGTTTGAGTTACTTTAGTCTTATCTATAGTGATCGAGATAATTACACCACTCGTCCCTTTTAAGTGACATCGTGACATCGAGATCGCTACACCAACTCCTCGTGGGATCGACCCTATACTTATCGCCGGCTACGCTGTGATGGGCAATGGGTTATAAATTTATTTTGAGCGCTAAGCGACGGATGTCGATGATGTATCGTTGAGCGAAATTTTCAAATGCACTGCATTACTTTGGACAATTAGTGACTTCCTGCATACTCTATGTTATGCGGATGGAGTGTACCGGAAGATTAGCTTGTCCGCCTTGCATGGAGTATCCGATGCTTTTACTTTAGCTAAAAGTGGTAGCGGTCATGGTTTGATAACCATCGTAAATTTCTAGCTCTAATCACCCATTTCGAAGGATCGAAGAGATTTGAGAAAGAACACGGTGATTACTAACGATCCACGAGCGCGATCGGAGATGAGCTTATCACTAATTATGGGTATGGGACTAGTCTCAAATGTGATTGGCGATAATGAAATAAATAGCGAGAATATCAGCGGTTTGGGCTGGATGGAAGAAAAAGTATTTTAAGGATCTACCTTCTTGGAGTTCTCTTTTGATTCGGTATAATTTGGATGTCATGCACATAGAAAGAATGTGTTCGATAATGTCTTCAACACGATCATGAATGTCGAGGAAGACAAAGATACGAGCAAATCTAGAGAAGAACTTAATTTATACTACTACGGACGAGTTGACGATGAATGAATCAACAGGAAAATATCCAAGAACTTCTTATACACTTGACAATCGTGAGAAAAAGTCTTATGTGAGTGGGTAAGAGGTTTAAGATTTCGAGATGGGTACTTTTCGAACATGGGTAGATGTGTAGACATGACAAAACGAAGATGTTTGGGATGAAGAGTCATGGCGGTCACATTTTCATCTGGCCAATTCTACCGATTGCATTTAGCGAACTTCTCCCACCAAATGTTTGGAAAGGCATAATGAATTATCTTTATTCTTCAAAGATTTAACTTCTCGAAACATAGGGCTTGATGATGCATGCGGGCTCGAGAAAAATATTCCGTGATTTTATGCAAGCTTGAGCATTTTTCCCCTAGTTTCTTCGACTCAAGGAACATCTTCCGGTTCATCTAGTGATGAAGCCCGTATTACGAGCTTTTATTCAATACCGATGGATGTATCCATTTGAAAGGTCTTGCTCGTACATTATCACACATATATATATATATATATATATATATATATATATATATATATATATTGAAGAACAACTTTCTAAATTTTTAGATACTTACGTAAGTTGAAGAACAACGTCTGAAATAAAGTCGGGGTTGAGGGTTCTATCGCAATGCTTACTTAGTAGAAGAAGCATCGACATTTTGCTCGTATTATTTTGATGATCACGTAGAGCGAAGTTGAGAGATTTGCATCATGGTCGGCGGAGATTAGGCGAAGACTATCGGATATGCTTCAAATCTTCAAGCAAGATGGCGGACCTTTTGGAAATATGTCAGCGAGATATTTGGATAGTAGAGAATATGATCTTTGCTTTCGTTTATCGTGTTGCTCAAGCTGTGTTGAAGTTGCGAGACATTTACATGGCGTAAGTGTCGTGTTTTCTTAAATTCATTGTTAATTATTATTATTATTATTGTTATTATTAACTAGGATCGTAAATATATGTTGATGTAGTTTATTCATCGAAGATGTGAAAAGATCAAATCCACTTATCTCTAGCTCGGATATTCAAAGGTCGATTGAAAGAGGCTTCCGTTTTGGTTTGAGGCATATGTGAGTGTTCGATGATTATTAGTAGAAAATATTTAATATATACGTTTAGTCATTCTAATCGTTTTTACTAATAATAGGTCAAAGATCATACTAATAACATTATGAATCCGTTCATATTGTCTCTTGCCAAAGGGCCTTGACTCTAATTAAGGCGTGCCAGTTATTATATAAATGGTTACAAATTTCACACTTTAGAACATGGGTCACAAGATCGACTATGAATAGTGGAGTGTGCATTAAAGGTGAAACTTATAGTGCGGACACATGAGAACTCGATTTTATGGTCGATTATTGGAGGTTTGTGAGTTGGAATATCTGGGCTACCAACGAAGACCTCAACATTGTTTAGATGCGAGTGGTTTGATCCTTCACGATTGGGGTTATCAATTCATTCCAGTACAAGTTGGTTTCGGTAAATCATACGAGAAGATATAACAAGTTCGAACCGTTTATCCTCGCCAATCAAGCCATTCAGTATACTATTGTGCATATCCAAGTTTAAAACAATCTATGAAAGAGTGGTGGGAAGTATGCAAAATTAAAGCTCGATCTAACGTGGAAGTCTCGGATGAGAGTTACTGCATCGATAGTACCTCCCTTTTCAAGAGGATGCATTAGGTTCGATTACTAATGTCGTTGTGGATGAGGACACGACACTAGTTCATCTGACGGTACACTCATAGACATTGAAGAGACATCGATAATGAGGATGATGAAGTTGAATTGTCGAGTCGGAAGACAATCATACATTGGATGATGATGATGGCAACGACGATGAATAAGTTTGAATTTATAGCATTTTTTGTATGCACACAAAGCGTTATGATATGCATTATTTGTGAATTTATAGCATTTTAAGTATGCACACAAGAGTTCAAATGACGACGGCGATAATTGTCACTAGTATGCACACAAAACGTTATGATATGTATTATTTGTGAATTTTTAATACAACATTTTTTACCTTTGTTTGCAGATGTCTCACAGTGGACGAGGTGCCTCGTCATCACGTAGGAGGCACTCGGGGATCATACTGCGCCGTCGCCTACACCGCGCCACCTAGAAGAAGGCATGGGCGTTGTCTCATAGCCCGCCCCGGCGATGGTGGAGTGCCATCTAGAGAGGGGATGAAGAAGATAGCCATTGTGAATGGGTATGATGTTATCTCTTGTATGCCTCAGTTTAAATAAATTGTAGCATTCTAATGTCTTTATTTTCTATAAATTGTAGCATTTTGTGTCCGAGCAATGATATAGCCAGCGTGATTCTGGTCATTCCGTAGATTCATGAATCTAACGGCTTGAATTGGAAATTGGTGCCTCGAGTTCAAACAGTTTATTTCGATGAATTCAGGTTCGTGTTGTTTATCTGAAGTCATTTATGATTTGACCTTTGCATATTCTAATCATATATTTTTTGAAAATATTTTATTGGGATGATCGATGGATGATGCCTGGTCTATTTCTCTTGGTGCGCAAAGGCCGCCGAAGCGCTATAAAGATCTTGTTCACAAGATCAAGCGGCGAGGACTCGCTTGACCCACCTCCATTTATCCACGAGCGAGATTGGGATAATTGGAGGCATATTGGGCTCGGACGGGCGTCGAGAGAAGGCGGCAAGGCCGCGACAGCAGGATGTCAGAGCGGATGGCGAGGGTCTTGGGATAGTCAAGCATCGGGGTGGCTCACGCTCTGCATTCGAGTATCGAGAGAGATTGTAAATACTTTGAAGTTTTAGATATAGTAAATTTATTTAAGAATCGTAATACTTGTTAATTATTTAATTTGTTTGACTTATTTATAGGCGAGGCGTGGAGTAGCCATAGAAGATGTCGATGGGATGTATTCCGAGTATCATGCCACAAGCGGCGGGAGCTATCTGAGACGGAAAGCTCGGAGTATCGCGGTAAGTATATTCGTTAGCGCAACAACGAACATTTAATTAAATAATAATTGTATGAAATTATATTACGAGGCGGGTTGAGGAACATGTGACCAAGTTGAGCCAATCAGGGGAGTGATGAGGCGCGCCCGAAATCGATAGGACTCAAATTCTCAAAATGTCCTTGGGAGCTCCTCAAGAAAAAGAATAGGATGTTTGGGCTGGTTCTCTATCACGGACATACATGCGGAGGCGAGCGTCGTCTCGTTCGGTGGAGAGTGCCCGGCATGTTGATTCCATAGCTTATCAACAACAACTATTGGATCTGGAGGCGGATGGAAATCTGGCCGAGGCATCGAGGCCGATTGGGCGGCGGCGGCAGCACAGGCATCTGAGGCGAATGCTGACATCTGAGGCGAGAATGCAAGATGAGGTGAGGCGAGATAGCGTGCCTGAGCGATTCGAGCTCGGTCTTGGCGCTCGGCGGGAGGCCTAGAGCGCTTCATGGCCACTCCGTTTCCCCCTCGTGATATGAGCTCCGTTTCCTCACTCGACATATTCGTGTTGTATTATGAATTTGTTAACTTATCGCATGATTTAAATTGTTTTTATGGGATTGTTTGGATATTACGATATTTTGGATTGAATTGCTTTGTTTGGATTGAATTGGTTTATTTTGATAGTTTGTATTGTATGGATTGAATTGGTTTGTTTTCATAGTTTTTATTGTATGGATTGAATTGGATGGAATTGGTTGTTTGGATAGTTTGGATTGTATAGATTGAATTTGATGGAATTGGTTTGTTTGGGTTGTTTGAAAGCGAGGTTTGGTGTCAAAATACAAATTGAAGCTGTCGATTTTGCTTATCTAGCGACGGACTTGCGGCGGACCTCGGACGTACTGCGGCGGACCTCGACGGATTAACAATGTGAAATAAGCGAACCAGCGTAACTAGCGGCGGACTGCGGCGGACTTGCGGCGGATCTCGGCGGTTCTGACGGTCTTGTTACGTAAAATTAAAAAAAAATTATAACTTTAGCGACGGACGGTTTCCGTTGCTAATTAGTGACGGATCGAGGCGGTTGGCGTCGAAATAACGGCGGAGTTGCGGCGGTATTATTGCTTCTGGCCCAGTGCGTCGTTAATCCGTCGCTAACTTCTGACGGTTAGCATCTCATTAACGACGGTTTAATATCGGGGCGACCGTTCGGAGGTCGTGGATTAACGGCCCGAATTTTCCGTCGTTGGTCCGTCGCTATAAATTAGCGGCGGACGTAATTCCGTCGCTAGACCTTTGCTACCGGGTTTCCGCGACCCCTCATTCCGTCGCAAATCCGTCGCTAATCCATTTTAGCGACGGATCGATGAGTTTTCTGACGGAATTTTCCTTCACGATCGATTGCATTTTGTAGTGATTAGAATTTACTAACGGAAAACAAAATCAATATATATGACATGTTTAGTGCTTAGCTTCAATAAGGTTGGCTTGTCCCAAATATCAACAAGGCTTGCGGTGATTGTCCCAAATATATATACTTGTATTAAAAGGGTTAGAGAGTGGGTAATTTCATATTTGGCTTGCTTCGGTTTTGGATTGGACATCGAATGTCAAAATCTTGATATATAATTATGAAGAACAAGGAAAAGATTGTCAACTTGTGAGGTAGAATCGTAGAAGATAGAATTTGTGGTTTCTACTATTTATTTCCATTGTTTATTACGTTAATCTAACAGGTAAATAATTTTAGAAAAAAAGTTCTTGAGTGGCTTATTATGCATTAAGAAGAGCTGTAGAGTCAAAGTGTTGGATTTGTATCTTGAAAGTAGAATGGTTGAGCTTGTATACATATTTTACGTTACCACTATTTCGATCTCATATCTGAATTATTTACTTGATTGCATAAGTTGTCTCATTATCTCATATAAAAGTTAGATCATACGATTGTGTACAATATCACGAAGTCTCTATATTGGTTAAGCTAGTTGAGATATAAAAGGATCTGTCGAGATAACTTGAGGACGAGTTGTTGGTATAGATTGTAGTATAGATAAGGAGTAACTTGACTTGATTGTTTGTCTATCTTTGATACGACGTATTGATGGATCACAATGAGATAGGTTCTTCTCGACCGTCGTGAAGAACACAGAACTCGGTGACTTTCGTTGATTTAAACCTCGATAAGTTTTCGGTGAGTATGAATTCTTGATCACTTTAACTTATTATGGGTGAGAGTTACATGAGATAGTCTAAGATTCTCCGTATCTTTGGTGGTGGTCGTGCTTGTATATCATCTTTGGTTACCTATCGAGTCACCGTATCCGTTTAGGATGATTATGTCCCCTTAAAAAGCTCAAAATATTTATTGTACTACACCCTACTGATTGAGTTAGCTCAAGTACAATAATAAGGTTGAGTGGTACTACTTAAAGAATTAAAGAGATTGATTATTTTAAGCGGTCAGTCTTGAAAATAATTAATAAACATGTGATATCTTAAATACGAGATTCATAAATCTAAGTACAAGTCAGAGTCAACTTGATAATAAATGAGTAAGTCGACATTTGTTTTCTAGTGGAATGAATAAATGTTTATGAATTAATTTATGTTTAGGATAAACATAATGTAGTTAATTCATTTAGGTCCATCTTTATTCATTGTATTTGATCCATGGGGTGACCCATCAGACATATTACTATGTAATTTTCGACCACCCAGTAGGAATCAGCGGGATTACATTACGAATAATATATTATTTATTTAGTATATCTCTAATCTAGATAGATATTATGTGATATTATTTAATATTAAGGGATAATTATTCTAGATAGTAATTATCTTTAGGAAATAAGATAATTATTGTATTTATTAGGGAAAACACTATAAATATATAGTAGGAGAAAATCAGATCATCCATTCTAATACTGTGATTTTCGAAATCACTATTCACCAATGCAGGGGACGAAAATTTTTTCGTATTCTCCATAGATTAATCTCACTCATTATTGAAGATCAAGCATTGGATCACAATTCAAAAGATCAAAGCGAGTCATCATTGATCCTTTGTGCGAAAATTTGCGGGTAAACATGAGAAAATCTTTGTGTGTTTCAATTAATAATATAAGAGCATGCTAGGAATATAATAAATGTATGATGAATTAAACATCCAAGATAGATCCTTGGAAGCATGGGTAAATTCAGATTTCCCATCAAAAGACAAAAGATATGAAAAGACCCAAATAATTAACGTCGATGAATTAATTTTATGGAGGTTAGTTAATTTTTCTATGGCATAATAATCTATAAATATACGAGGGATATAACAAAATTGGGACCTCTAAAATGATGGGTCTGAGAGGCTGGGCTATTGAATAAATTCTTTTTTGAGAGAAGAATATTCATATTAATATAAAAGGACAAAAAAAATGGGTATTGCTTGCAAGCTTTCAAGCTTTCTTTTCTACCCCTAAAATGATGGACTCTAGGTCGTCATTCATGCTCGTCCGCCCTCAAGGAAGACCTATATGAATCCCAACCTCAAATCCCGACTAAAAGAAAACTTATACCCAGTAAGACAATCTCACACAAGACCACGTAAGACTTACATTTTTATTAATTATTTAGTAGGCACTCTTATAATATACATATGTTGTAAACACACTGTTAATGTGTATTAGTTTTTTCGTGAAACTATCGGCCTTTTATGCAAATTTGACAAACATGGTTTTTTCATGTCTTTTAAGATGCTTTTGATGTCATTTCACTAAAAACATCAAGATTGTAATGAGTTATTTTGTAAAAACTAGTATTTTTTGAAAGTTTGATACTTTGTGGGTTGTTTTGGATCATTTTAGCAAAATTGATACAAATTTGGGATATCATAAAATATCTAAGAAGGGCTCGATATGAAGTTGTAGGAAAAACGGAGAACAATTCGAAGTTTGGATGAAGGAGAACGAGACGAAATAAGCGAAGCGTGCAGGCTTCCAGCTAGTGAGACAGCGGACGCGTATCCACCCGCTCTAGTAAGCATTTTCTGTGCCCAAATACAGCGGTTGGGCCAGCGATAGTTGGTCGGGGGTGCTGGCCGACTCCCCTATTTTGAGAAAACACACTTTTTTCTCTTTTTGGCCAAATTGATTTCCTATTTTTCACCTCCTCTTGTCTTCCTCAACATACTACATTATATATATAGGGAAGAGTTCAAATAAAAACCTATTTTTTTCGTAAAAACCTAAAAATCAATGCACTTTTTTTACGAAGTTAATGCACTTTATGTATAAAGTTCTTGCACTCTGAAATATTGATGAATAGTGTTGTCTTTTATCGAACTCGAGGTGCATTAGTTTTATACATAAAATACATTAACTTTATATGTAAAGTGCGTTGATTTTTAGGTTTTACTGAAAAGTAAGTTTTATTATAACTCAACCCTATATATATATATATATATATATATATATATATATATATATATATATATATATATATATATATATATATATCCTCCCAACTCTCTTTTAGATCAATCTTGTTTTCCATTCTTTTCTCTCAAGAACAAAACCTCAACCAAGAAAAGAAGGAGAGACTTGAAATGAGCTTATCAAGACTATACAATTGAAAATCAAGATTATAGGATTTGTCTTTTGGTCTCAATTTTCTTGTATCTTTGATTGTGTTTTCTTATGACTTGGGATATGTTTTGGAAATGAATATATTTTGCTAAAATCCCTTATCTTAATGATTAGACTAGGTGGATTTGTGATAAATTGCTTTATGTCTTAATTGATTGCTTGTTGGATTTAATTACTAATTTGTGTTCTTGGTTGTATTGTGTGTTTGAATGGTTGATCACCATTTGAGCATGTCTATTATGTTGTCCAACAATCTAGAGATGAGGTACTATAATAGAATACAAACACGAAGCACATAGCCTTAACAAACCGGGAGGTTGTGAGGGTGTGTGCGGGCTCTTGATTCTTTGTGCTTTTGGGAGTTATAGATTAATAATCAATCGATGATGGTGGTTTAGTTTGTAATCCACAATTTTAGTACGCCTAGGACTTGAGATCACCTTAAGTAATTTAAATCATAATATGCAACTCGTTGAGTCTAGAGACGTCTATTTACAAGTTCACCGAAGTCTAGTCCTTATGATAACTTTCCTTCAAGTTATTCCCCAATTTGTTAATAGTTTAATTTTTGTTTTTATGTGTGTTAGCTTTGAATTTAGCTTTTTGTTAGTTAATTAATAACTCTTATACTTTGTTAGTCTAAATAGAAAGTGACCCATTACTAGTCCTTCGAAGTTTGAATTCTCAGTCCTTCTGGATACGGTATTGCTTTCACTAATTGTAACTACATCGTGCGTTTGTGGAATCGTAGCTAAAATAAGTAACGTACAAAATTGTTGTGCAAAAAATCTACTTACGCTCCTGGTAGCAATTTTATGATTGAATGATACAATTTATATATTTTAATTGAGACTTAACAATTTTATTCAATATTCAAAAAGAAATATTCTTTGAAGATGGTCTACTAGTGAAATGGATATTTTTGTAACCAAATATTTTAAGTTTGAATTATTCCAATATCTTATAAGTTAATTATATCGCATCAAATTTGTCTAATGCAAAATATACCCCCTATGTGAAGCACATAATGAGATTACATTCTAGTAATTATTTCTCTTAACTTTGAGCTTTTTGGCATTCATCTCTTTTTATATAATATTTTATATTATAGCGAGATAATTTGGAGAGATGTGAAAGTAAAAGAGCATAATTTTCTAAAAAAATTATTCACTTTCTTTACTTTTCGGGGAAAAGATCGAACTTTTTTTTAAGAGCATCTCCAACAATGCCGCTAAAATGGCGGCTACCGCTTGAGTGTCATGGATTTCATGTAATATATAAATTTGACGATCTCGATAACAAGTATATTAAAATAAAATTAATCCCCATATCTCAAATTTGTCCATAGTTTTCCTTTTCGCTACGTCTTCCAAATTTGTTCATTTGTTATTTATGAAAACTATCTTACAAAATAAACTCTACTTATTAGGCTCAACATCACTATTTATTTACACGCTTTTTACAGTGATCCATCACTATTCTTACTTATTATTCTAAACAAATTTATTTACATATTTTATCATCCATAGCCACCACTAATTAATTTAAAATTATGTTAATGTGAGACTCTTAGGTGGCGGTTGGTATGCATGAATGAAATTAGATAGAAATGAAATGAAGTTTGGAATAGAATGTTCATAGAAATGAACTATAATAAATATTTGATTCATATGACCAATAAGTACGAGGAATGAAGGAATAGGAAAATAAATGGAATAACCATTATTATTATTATTATTAGTGGTTATTATAATTTTTACTATTTTATGGTTATTATTGTTATTATTACTATTATTATTTTGTTATTATATTGATTTATTATTATCATTATTAATTATATTGTTAATATTAGTGATTAATATTAGTAATTACTATTATTAGTACTATTATTTTATTATAACTATCTATTTTACTAATTATTATTGATTTATTATTATAAATACTATTATTCTTATTTATTATAATTATTCATTTTATCATAAATAAATAAATAAAAATTGTTAGATAAAAAAAATTGTTGGTTAATTTCATGTTCATGAGAATAATTAATATAATGTGCGATGAGTGAAATGGTTAATCTCATATTCATGGAATATGCTTTTTTTGGAAATGGTGATTCATGTTGTAAAATTCTTATCAACTATAGAATTAGAAATGTATGTTCATTCTTTTATATCAGTCATCACCTTATTCTAATCATAATACTCTCTATATTTTTTATTAAAATTTATACCGAATATTCTCAAAAATATAAACGAGGAATCAAGGAGTAGTAAAAGTTAAGCTGGCATAGACTAAATATTGATGGTTTTCTCGGAAAATTGTTCACATCGGTTCTAATGGTAAGGAATATAAAATGGCCAAAATATAGAAACATTACATACAGAAATATACATGATAGTATGATACACCCACACAACACATTTTCACACAAACTGCGTGTGCTGTGTGTGGAGTGTGTGTTGGTTTGAAGTTCACCAATGAAGAGGTGATTAAGGCGTGAAGGTAGTGAGAGAGTGAGAATCCCATTTTCCCCACGTTTTGAATTCCACCAAAATCAAAACGCAGTAACAAAATTACACACACAAAATTAACCCATTTCTCATTTATTTTCTTGAAATAAAACACCTCACACCTCATGGCATCACCCGGACAGGCTACACCCAGCCTATCCCTCTCTGGCCCGTTTGATCTATTTTCTTGAATTTTCCCCCTCCTTCCGGGAAAAAGTTTGGATTTTTATTGGAAGTTTTTGATCTGGGTGGTTTGGAAAAATTATGGAGGAGAGTAGGTTGTGTCAGTGGAGTGTAATTCGATCGGTATTGGCTATTCTTCAATGGTGGAGTTTCAACGTTACTGTCATCATCATCAATAAATGGATCTTTCAGGTTTGATTCTTGATTATGTGATATAGAAATTGAAGGGAATTTCGTAACGAGAAAAGATTTTTCTGGATTTGCTTCCTTTTTTGCGTTATGGTTGCATTTTAATCGGTAGATCTTTGTTGTTTCTTCAAATCTTTTTTATGCTTAGCTGATATATTCGTTCTTGCTATCATGTTCTGTTTTAGAAATTGAGGAATAATTATTGTAAAAAAGCAATCATTAGAATAGTTAGAATTTGTTCTCAAATTTTGCTGTAAAGGAAGAAATTCTCAGATAACATTGTGATTCTGTACTTATTGGGAGTAATGAAGAGCTTGTGTTATCAATTTTCAAAATTATTGAAGAAATTCTTGATATGTGTGTGTGTGTGTATTATATCCATTAACAGTAATGATGATTCTTCTTGCATTGGGTATGTGTGTTCTTGAGATCCATTTTAAATGAGAATTCTAGTGCTTTTGGAATGCGATCTGGTTGAGTCATTAATTCATTAAAATTGAAGAACTCGTTTCTTCTTAATTTTAGCTCTAAGGTCGATTACTGCAACTGGTAGATGGTATTAGATCGATATCTAAATAAGAGGGCGAGGGAACGTCTTTGGGGTTACATGTGTTAAACGAATCTCCACTAAATTGATCGCTTGACCTTCTCGTTGTGTTTATTAATGAATTTACCTCAAATTGCTATCAAGTAATATGAACGATGGATATCTGTGATAAGTCATCTTGGTTAAATCGTGTTTTTGAATATGACAGCAGTTGCTGTATTGTTATCATAACCATTTGTCTCCTTTTATTCTTGACAGAAACTGGACTTTAAGTTTCCATTGACTGTGTCGTGTGTTCACTTTATATCCTCGGCAATTGGTGCGTACTTGGTAATTAAAGTGCTAAAACTCAAGCCGCTCATTTCGGTTGATCCTGAAGATCGATGGAAGCGGATTTTTCCTATGTCGTTTATATTTTGTATCAACATAGTGTTGGGGAATGTGAGCCTTAGATATATACCTGTTTCGTTCATGCAAACCATCAAATCCTTCACCCCCGCAACGACAGGTGAGTTCCGAGTAAAGATATATGTTGAAATGTTCTAAGCTGATTTTTTCGAATGTTGTTATCGATGTTGATGAATAAATTGTTCTTCCGTTTTTGTGTTCTTGACACAACGGTTAACATACTTTCTGTCTTCTCGTGCTCTTGGAACAGTGTTCTTGCAGTGGCTTATCTGGAAGAAGTTTTTCGACTGGCAGATTTGGGTGTCGTTGATTCCTATTGTTGGAGGGATTCTTCTCACATCTATCACGGAGCTCAGTTTCAACATGTTTGGCTTTTGTGCTGCTCTGTTTGGCTGTATTGCTACTTCCACAAAAACCATTCTTGCTGAGTCTCTATTGCATGGTTACAAATTTGATAGGTAATTAATCTCTTTCCTCTCGTTCTTCCCGTTTCATCGCAGTAGATTTTCGTTCTCAAATCTAGATGATCAAATCATTCGATTATAAGCTTTATTAAGCTAACGTTTTGTTGCTTAATTTAATCTACTGCAACTGTATCACAGGTATTCATTGTTAGTTATCAAATGTTATAGCATATCTTTCATTTTTATCGTATTTTCAAGTCTACCTGTTTTTGTTCCAATTGCAGTATACATGGCACCATTTGCGGTTATAGCATATCTTTCATTTTTATCGTATTTTCAAGTCTACCTGTTTTTGTTCCAATTGCAGTATAAACACAGTGTACTACATGGCACCATTTGCGACCATGATCTTGGCCGTGCCGGCCTTGTTACTCGAAGGATCGGGTGTCGTGGCATGGCTCTATACATGCCCTTCGCTTCCCTCATCTCTCGCCATCATATTCGGGTCCGGAGTGTTGGCCTTCTGCCTCAACTTCTCCATCTTCTACGTCATCCACTCAACTACTGCCGTGACCTTCAATGTTGCCGGAAACCTCAAGGTGCTCGTCTTTCTTTCTCATACTTGATATATAGTCCATGCCTCCTTGATATCGATCTCTAACTGTATATGATTATTTGAAGAATTGGACGATCAAAATTATTCAATCCAGTGAAAGAGGAGGAATTTTTATTATTATTTTCCTCCTGATATTACTCTTGAAATCTGGTTTCTTTCTATCATGTTTAGGTTGCTGTTGCCGTGACATGTTCATGGCTGATCTTCCGCAACCCAATCTCGATGATGAATGCGGTCGGATGTTCCATAACGCTCGTCGGATGCACCTTCTACGGGTACGTGAGACACATGCTTTCGTCCCAATCACCCGGAACCCCTCGGACGCCCCGGACTCCACGGAGCAAGATGGAGCTGCTCCCATTAGTAAGTGACAAATTAGACGACAAAGTTTGAACCTTCCTCGGTAGTAGGAGTCAGTTATAGATGTTAATTGTAGAAAAATGAAGATTTCTTCTTTTTTTTTGTTATTGGATGGCGATCGACTATAATCAAATTGAGAATGGAGTAAATTTATCACATGCTCTTGTGCAAGAAATTCTTTTAAGTTCAACTACTATTTTAGGTTTTGAAGTAAACCTCATACTTTCAGAAGTCAGAACTCAACAAAGTGATGAAAAAGCCATGTAGAGAGAGAAGTAGCTGTCATTTTAGTTCCTGTCTGAAGTTAAAATTACAAACTGATGTTAATGAGAGGGAGAGAGATTATTTTCTACATTACATAGGATTCAGGCAATGTATGCTAAGCAAGAAGCCAGAAATTCTTGTGCCATCTTGTGCTGATGAGGTATCCACCAACTGCTTTGCTCTGCTTTCTCACTCCTATTGTCAAGCACTCCAAATTGTTGATGCATTGCTCCACAAAATTCTCTGTGCTGCCCTTGAAACATAGGCTGCCAAATTTTGAAAAAAAATAAAAAACAATCTTGCATAGTTCACCAGTATAGCATGAATGATATCTCATGTTTCGAGACTCCGACTAATTAAGCTCACCAGTTAAGCAATAGAGAGGGCTGCTTCTGGCCTAGGACTAGAACAGAAACCTCAAGCTTCTTCACCTGGCTTATTACAGTAGCCATTTTTGGTCCTTGGATTACTAATGCTTCCACTTCAACCTAAATTTCAGACAACAATCTGTCAAATTTCCACATAAAGATAAATAATACAAAAGGGTCTGCAAATCTCTCTTTATTCTGAATTTCTGATAAAGAAAAAGAAAACAAAAATAATGAAATTTGCAATGATAACTCAACTCCCTTCTTTTGACTGGACACATGGAAATTCCAACAAAAACATCAAATTCAATATTTTTAACAGACAAAAGAACACCAAGAATCATCAAGCAGTTTCACAACTCCAAGAAAAACAAGAAAAAAATCCAATCTTTTTCAAGCTAAGGCCTTGTTTGGAAGCAGCAGCAAACAAAGGTGAGAAAAACTGAAAAAGGGGCATGAAAACTGACCTCAGGCTTACAGGCCTTACAGAGAGAGCCGAGTGACGTGGCAAGGTAGTGAGAGGAAGAAGAGGAGTAGGTGTCGGAACTCCGGCTAGAGTGAGAAACTACGTGGAGAAGAGTGAGAATGTCGCCCTTGTTGGTGACGTGGGTGAGAGCCCACATCATTGCGTGTTTTGTGTGTGAGGATTGATCAACCACCACCATCACCCTCTTCTTCATTGCAAACATCCCATTCTCGCCGCCGCCGCATGGCCCTCCACCTGCTTCCAATTGCCGGCGGTGTCGCAGCTGTCGCGACCGCCGACGCCCCACCTCTTTGATGCGGACTCCCAGCCTTCTTTGCTGCTGAGCTGCCGCAGAAATGAATCTGAAGTCGGCATTTTTGTAACTTTTTCTTGATTTGATTTAATTTAGTGCTTGGTTTCTCTCACTCTCCACTGCCAGAAATTTTGCTTCTCTTATTAAAACAATGGAGAAGTGCATGTAATTTATATTCGAGCTCTGCCCCGTGGGTCCCTCGTGGATATGAAAATCTATTATTCTGATTTTAATTTTTGGCTTAAATAAAATTCTAAAGTTTCTATATAAATCCATACATACAACCATACAAGGTATTGATTCACATGTAGTGTCTTTAAAAATATTGGCGCACATACTATAATGTGTGTATATATATATGCATGATTATCAAATAAGTGTGAATTTTCATAGAACATATAGGTGTATTACATTTTCTCTTAAATGATAATATTAATAAATTTCATAGAATATATAGGTATATTACATTCTTTCTTACATGATAATATTTTATTAATATAAATTATATTAATAAAATATTATCATGTGAAGAATCTTGATCTATTCGTGTTATATAAATTTTCCCAAATGAGTATACAACACTGCCCCAAAAGAAGAAAATACGACCAAATATAAGTGTTGATTAAGTCTAAAGAATTATAAATTTAGATTGTAATTGTATAATTTATAAATCTTAGTAACCAAAATACTACTTTCTCCGTCTACTATAAGTGTATCACTTATGGATGAAACAAGTTTTAATAAAATTATTGGTGAGTGTTATTTCAGTGGAGAAATAGTCTCACCATGTGTTAGATTGTGAGTGGTAGATATGATTTTTTTAGTAAATAATGAATGGTTGTGAGATTGAATGAGTAATGTCTTGAAATCCAAAGTTATATACATTTTATGAACGTCGAATAAAGTGTGATACACTTGTTATGAACGAAGGAAATAACTTTCATGGTTAAACTTTGGGTGAAACACATCCATTGTGTCTTAGTTATGAGTTTAGCTTAAACAATATCGTTTGCTACAAATCGTTGGATCTGTTTTACCAAAAGAATCTACATTTTATTGATACTTTATGTGCTATAATTCTAACAACTTTATATATAATGTTGTTAACTAAACAACAATCTATCGATTTATTTGTAGTAGATTATTTTAATTTTTGTGCTAATTTGGAATTAGCATGTCATCTCACGTCAACTTTTAAATATGTTATTCGGAATGTCCGACGACTGAGTAATGGGTCGGAGTTGGGGTAGCTGAGTTAGGCCTTCCAAATGGTTCGAGACTTGGGAATTGTAGACAATGAATTATAAAAACTCATAATTAATTTTGAATTTCGACGTTAGATGGATATTTAGATCTAAACTCCAAAATTACTAAAGACGTTATTTGCTGCAAATCTAAACATTAACACATTATTGAAAAATAAAAAAATAGATATAATTTACAATCTCTTCTTAAAGATTTAGCAGTTAACTCTATATAATAGTCAAACCTATAAATAAATATTACTTCTTTACGTCCATATATATAGTCTTAGTTTTTATTGGTGCGAGATTTAATAAATCGATGAGTGTAAAGTGAGTGGAGAATAAGATTCACATAATAAAGTATATTATTTGAGTAGAAAAGATGGATCATGAGTAATTTTTTTACAAATAAGTGGATTGAATGTAGTTAAAAGTATTGACATTTGGGTGGCTACATATCTATAAAAGAAAAAATGAATGAATTTTGTGAATATGTCGAAATATAATTAAATAACTACATTACATGACCAATTTATTATGTCTGTTTTCGATCGACCGGAAACAGACATTAGTCGACCGGAAACAAGAAAATTAGTCTATTTTTTTAATCTTGTTTCCGGTCGACCGGGGAGAAGACTTTCTCGATCGGAAACAATGAAATTAGTCTAATTTTCTTGTTTTCGGTCGACTAATGTCTGTTTTCGATCGAGAAAGTTTTCTCTTCGGTCGACCGGAAACAGACATTAGTCGACCGGAGAGAAGACTTTCTCGACCGAAAATAGACATTAGTGAACCGGAAACAAGAAAATTAGACTAATTTTCTTGTTTCGATCATTAATCTCTGTTTTCGATAAATCTTCTCTTCGATCGAACAAAACAAACACTAGTCAATGAAAATAAGAAAATTAATCTATTTTAATATAATGGGTATAGAGTATAGGAAAATTTAGAAAAGATTATAGATTGTATATGTTTTGATAAAAGTGATTAATTAGGTTTGGACCCAAACTTGAATGTGTGTTGAATATTGAATTAGAAGACATAATTAATATTATTGGGAGGAAATATAAAATCCAACGGTGACATTGATATGTGATTTAACAAAATCATAAATCTTAGTGCGTAGGTGGAGAGTCACAGGAATCACTGCTATAAAAATTAGAAAAGAAATAAATGATGGATAGTCAGCTTTGATGATGAATTGCTGTGATATTTTGTTGTAGCATCTTTCTCTGTCCATCAATCACTATCACAAATCTTTTCTCAATTTCATTTCTTTCTTTAATCAATACCTCTCTATCTACTAGGCTCACGAGCAAACTAAATTCACTCATTAATTGTTGGGAGTTTTCTTTTGCCATTTTTTTGAAATAAAGCATTTATGGGTTTTGCATGATTTGTAATTTTCTTATGAAATTGCTGAAAATGTTAGTTTCTACCATTGATAAGCATTATGTTTAGAGCATTGTAAGAAATATAGCAATAACAAAAAGGTAAACCTAACTCTTCAAATGAGTATTAACACGATACTAAAGTGGATTATAGTTATAGATTTAAATTTCACTAATATTAAATCGTTTAGTGCAATATACTACTTTCATGTGATTTGAAGATTATTATACATGCATTATGTATTTTGGATTAAAGCTGCAATTTTGCCAAATTAAATCGAGAATATAAACATTTGAGTTTAAATAAAGTTATTCATTATGCTTTTTAAAATGCGTGTAATATTAGAGAGGGTGGCTGATTTATATTCTTGAATTCCACTTGTGTAAACAAAAAATTGAGTTTGTTATTTTAGGAAAAAGTTAACGTTGGTAAAGGTATTCAAATAAAAAGTAATAATAATTTAGGTTCTTTCACGTGAAATGTTATTCCGCTTTTATTCAAAATGATCAAATCCATAATATGGTATGGAAATGACATCCCTTATTACGTTATGTCATTACACAAAACATCTAATGAGATGTCGTTACTTGGTGACACAAATTTGTTAATTTATTATATAATTCCAGTTTCAGTTTAAGAATGGTGGAACTTATTCCAATACTGAAAATAATTTAACTACCAAATTAAACAAATTAGTTATTTTCGAGAACAAACTGATTTTTGTTTGATTTAAAGTATCTTATTATTATTATTATAAAATTATTTATTCTTATATATTTTGATATATCAAAAATATTTTCACTTATTTCAAAACTTTAAGGACAGATTAGTTATGTAACTTATATATGTCTTATTTATTTTAATATATAATAAGAATCTTTTGTGGTTTTTTAACAATATTTATCCATTTCCATATATATATATATTGAACTAAGATTATACCCGTTTTATTATAGTGCAGTAACAACTAGCAATAAAAAAAACATCTATTAATATTTAATCTTATTGCATATTTTAGTCAAACAAAATGTAATTCATAACTAAAAAGTATTTTAGTTGTAAATTATAGGCAAAAAATACTAATTCACAACCTAGTAATTGTTTGGTTGTGAGTTAGCCTTAGTTTAGTACCATTTATAATTAAACCATGGTCCGGTCATGAATGACATCATTTTAGCACTCACTCACGATTACATGTGTTCGAGTTGTGAATTGTCACAAAATTTACAGCTTTTCAAAGAGAATTGTGAATTAAAGAATATTTACAATATAAAACAAAGCAAACAATAATTTGAAGTTTGTTTGACAAAATACACACATACATAACATAATAAAAACAAAAATATTAACAAACCGTTTATGTAAAAATTGATTGTCTTCTTCCTCTTTAAACTGATAATTTGTCGAAGAAAAGTACTCTAACACCTGAAAATAATTATTTTGAACATTAAATAAAGCTCTTTATGATCCTTTGCTCTAATAATGTTCGCCATTTTTGTGAAACTTTGGTGCAAGTTTGGATCCAAAGAAATTTAAAGTTGAAAGAGAGAGAGAGAGAGCGCTTGGCGAAGCAATAATTGAGCAAATATTGCTTTGGTGGAGTCTCCGTTTATTTTCGAAGATAATCTCAAAATAAGTGCAACTGTGTAATTCGAATAAAAGTTGGCTAGGTTTTATTTGTTAAATTCTTATGACTATGTTTTATCTTTGTAACATGAGAATGAATACTTTTATATATATATAATATGAAATACGCTGCACATATAATCAGATTATCTATCGTTCGTTTATATAAATTCGTTTCTACTGATATAAAGGATTTAAGATTAGATTGATTGGATTGGATCGGTCCGGTTTGATTTTTCAGCATTAGTTCGATTTTGCTCGTCCTATATTAATTGGTTATAAGTTTTCAAATGTTTTGAAGCAATTATAACTTTTAAACGGATAGCCTAAAATATATTACCGGTTAAATCACCAACTAAATTCGAGAATGGAGATACATCTCCATCCCCAGACCCACAAGATTTAGTTAATAAGTCATTTCATAAATCCCAAAAAGAATACCTATTTATATTTTACTAGTATAATTTTGGAATCATGTGAAGAGCTCCCAGTTTTCAGGTGTTTTAAATAATGATTTTCTTTCTTCGACTGCCACTGCATCTCTACTCTCTACCTATCCCTACCCTATAAATTTAATAATTAATTTCTTTTAGGCCCATGCACAAGTTGAATCACTATTTGCAAACAAAACCCATCAATTAGATTTTGTAGTTTTCTATGCTGTCACATAAATTGTCAGATACAAAATTTAAGAGAGAGGGAGGGAGTGAGTGTGTGTGTGTGATGTGATGTGATTACCTTTATGTTTTATTTAGGAGAGAGTTATATGGATATTGATCTTGAGATTTGATAGAGAGAGCAGTGATTACTTGTATTTTCTTTTAGGTGAGAGTGATATGGATCTTGATATTGAGGAACTTGGCAAAGATTTGTCGTTATCTATTTGTGGCCTAAAAGTTTGTTCTAGAAATGTCGTTTTACTATTTTTGTTTCATAGGAACAATCAAAATTTTGAGCTAAATTTTCAATTATAACATGTATTTTTATTTGGTTTTCTTAACATTATTCGATACTACTTGGCAATATTTTCACATGTACAAGTGGTGCATGTTTTCGTTCGAAAATGCTAACATGTTAATTGGATTTTATAGTCTATAAATGCAAGTCTTTGGATCATTTAACAATAATGATCTTATAATTTCTAATTAATATGTTGAGCGTAATATTAATCAGATCACATGTATCGAAGTTATACAATCATACTTTAGCAATGCCAGCTTCCATTAGGTATGCTTCGTCAACTCTTCACTGACCAAATAAAATGAGAATATTTTAAAAATTGTGTTAAAATTACAAAATAGGTAAAATTTGCAAAATAATTAACCATTAACCCTGATATGTATGGAAAAATGTTGGATTTGTAATTGTTGATACCTCTAACGTTTATAAGCGCGGGAATTGAATGATTATATATATATATATATATATATATATATATATATATATATATATATATATATATATATGAGTTTAGTTCAAATAAAACCATTCTTATCCTAAAACTAAGAAAAATGAATTAGTTATGAAAGTTGATGAATCCGTTGAGAAAGTTAATGAATTCATAAATTGAATTTTTCACCGGGTTCGAATCCCATGAGGGCGAAAATTCTATTTTTTGGATTCGATAATTTTCCCAACGGATTCATCAACTTTCACGATGAATTCATCATTTTTGGTTCTCACGTTCTCACAATAAAATGGTTCTCACGTTAACCCTCCCTATATATATATATATATATATATATATATATATATATATATATATAGTTTGGTTCAATGAGAACCATTTTTATCCTAAAACTAAGAAACAAATGAATTAGTCGTGAAAGTTGATGAATCCATTGAGAAAATTCTTGAAGTCAAAAATTTAGAATTTTTCACCGGGTTCGAATCCCATGAGGCGAAAATTCTATTTTTGGATTGACAATTTTTCAAATGATTCATCAATTTTCATAAAATTCATCATTTTTGTTTCTCACGATAAAAATAATTACCATATTAACCTCGTGTGTATATATATATATTATCAGCGGAAAACAGGTATTTTGTCCTTGTCTTTAACCAAGTAGACCATTTTGTAAAATTTATTAAATTAAACCCATGATTTCCTCCTGAATAAACCCTTCCACTGTTACACTATTGCACTTCTCAAGAAAATTGCCGCTTAAATAAATCGCTCGCATAATTCTCCTCGTAACATGTGGATTTCATAAACTATAGTATTTATATACCATGGATACTCTTATTATAGTATAATGATCTTAACTTTTATTTCGGATATAGCCAAATTCAAGTCTTCTAGTGTCAATTTTGAAAGATTATGGGCTAAATTATATATATGGGCTTTAGTTAATTAATGGTTGGATTATTAATTAATTAAAGCGAGACTAAAGAATAAAAGCCTATATAAGCTAGGGCTTTAATGAGTACTGCTGTTTAATATAAATAGAGAGAATTCATTCTTTAGGTGATAAGAGTTTAGGCGTTAGGCGTAAACACATAAATCATTCTTGAGAACTACCGTTAATTCATTCGAGATTTCTTGGCTTTCTGCTTGAATTAATACCGTGGAATTGTTCACGAATCGGATTTGCATACACGTGGATATCATAGTTGTGGAGACAACCTTGCAGATTCATTGGAAGCTTGGATGCGTTGCAAATCCATTGGAAGCGTTGCAAATCGCAAGTTCTCTATCTAACGTGTTCATAGGGCTCATCGCGTGATTAATTGTATATCTAAATCTGTTTCTTGACTGTATTTTTCGCTGCGTATCATTAGATGAGGTCAAGAATACCCAACAGTGGTATCAGAACCCGGGACTCGATTTATAATTAATTCATGTTCTAATTAATGGTGGATTTCTCGAAATTTTGAATTTCGAATTCTTTTTTATTTTCCTTTTAGTTCGTTTGATTTTATGTTAATTAATTTGTTTTATAAAAAAAACGAAAAGAAAAGGAAAATCGAAAAAATCTGAATGTGTTTTGGAAATTGAAAAAATCTGGAAATTGGAAATTTTGGAAATTATTCGCCGGCCACCATCTCTTTCTTGGGAGATGCTTGCCGTCTCGAGACGACACGACGGTCGACGACGCGCGCGCGGCGCTGCGCGATGCGTCGCCGCCGCCGCATCTGTGCTGCAACTCCTCACGCTTGGCGTGCGCCTCGTCGTCGAGCCCTCTGTTTTAGTTCTCGCCGTCGCGACGGGCGGAGAATGAAAGGAAACGCGGCGGCTGCGTCCGCGGTCTCTGCCGAACGCCGGGAAATCACGGAGGCGATGGGCGTCCTTCAGCGGACTAGGTGTGGCGTGTCTTGGGAGGCTGGGCGTCCGTCGCCCGCAGAGTCGTCGGCGGAGTCGGGAACGCAGACATGACGGAGGAGGCGGTGGCGACGCGCCGCCTGAAAACCCTAACTTCGCCTGTTGGGCCACCATCGCACCGGGCCGCATCGTGCGTCTGGGCGTGTGGGCTTGTTCGCGTATGGGCTATGGTGGGCTCACTTGGGGTCGTTCGCGTCACGATGGGCCACGGCGCATCGCCGGCCGTGGTGGCGTGATTCGGGCGTCTTTTGGGCCGTTTCAATGTGACCCACTTTGGGTCATTGCATTTTTTTTTTAAAGAAAAGATTTTATTAATTTTGAATTAATAAAATTTAATTTACAATTACACAAAGTTAATTTATTAATTGGATTAATAAATTTTGTTTTAATATTATTATTTTGAAATAATAACATTAGTTTCAATTTTGTATTAATTTAGAATTAATACAATCTTGTTATGTACATGGATTTAATTTATTAATTTAGAATTAATAAATTTATTCATAATTTGGAAATTAATTTATTAATTAGATTAATAAATTTTAACTTTAATTATTATTTTGAAATAATAATATAAAGTTTAATTTTATATTAATTTAGAATTAATATAATTTACCAATGTACATGGTTTAATTTTATTAATTTAGAATTAATAAATCCAATCACTATTTTGGACATTAATTTATTAATTAGATTAATAAATTTTAACTTTATTATTATTTTTAAAATAATAGTATAACGTTTGATTTTATATTAATTTAGAATTAATATAATTTAATTATGTTCATAAATTAGAGAATTGATTTATTAATTAGATTAATAAATCTCATTTGATTATTATTTTAGAAATAATAATACTAAATGAATATTTATATTAATTTGGAATTAATATAAGTGCATACATCCACTTTTAATTAGATAATTAAATTATTGATTAGATTAATGAATTTATTTGTTTAGCCCTATTTGTCGTTATTCGTGATAAGCATGCTATTTGATTTTATGCTTATATTTTAACTATAGTAGTTAGAGACCGCTCTTATGTTGATGATAAGATTGATTGAGAGGTGGCGTCGATTGGAGCGACTCGCCACCCAATGTCTCAACAAACTGATTTTGCAATCACTACCGGTTCATTTGCGAACTTCATGGTGAATTTCAATATGAACAACACAAAGGTGAGATTGAATGATCTTCACAACATGTTGAAGACTTACGAGTCCTCTACTCCTGATGGCAAATATGTGCTCATGGTGATCTCTTCTGCTCAATCTTCCAAATGAAAGAAAAAGCAAAAGAAAAACAAGAAGAAGGCATCAGATGTCTTGAAGCCTAAGAATAGTGGAGGGGCTCAGAAGAAGAAACCGACGTTAGCAAATGATGAGTGCCTATTCTGTCATGAGAAGGGGCATTGAAAGAGAGACTGACCAAAATTCAAGGTGCAATGGGTGGTAGCTCAGGTATGTTTGTCGTTGAGATAAATATGTCTATAAATAATTTACATTCTTGGGTATTAGATACCGGCTGTGGCTCACACATTTGTTATAATGTGAAGGGGCTTAGTGACAGCGGGAAGGTGAATCCTAGGGAGGTCGATCGCGTGGAAAATGGAGCAAGAGTTGCTGCTGAACGCGTGGGGACTTATAGATTAGATCTTCCTTCGAGATATAAACTATGTTTACATGATTGTTATTTTGTTCCTGCTATTTCAAAGAATATTATTTCCATTCCTATGTTAGACATTGAAGGATTTTCTTCCATTTTGGAAACAGTTGTTGCACGTTTTTCCTTAATGGAATATTTTATGGAAATTCCTTTCTTTTGAATGTTTTAATATATGCTTGAATGTGAACGAAATATTCTCAATATGCAAAACAAACGACCTAAGCTAAGTAATACGAATGATGCTACTTATCTTTGACATTGTAGACTTGGTCATATCAATGAGAAAATGATAGCAAGGTTGAGAAAATTAAATTATCTCACACCATTTGATTTCGAATAATATGGTGCTTGTGAATCATGTCTCAAAGGGAAAATGACTAAGAAACCATTTTCTGGGAAATGGTTACGTGCCAAAGAATTGTTAGAGCTGATCCACTCAGATGTGTGTGGACCGTTTCCAACTCAAGCAAAAGGTGGATATTCGTACTTCATAACTTTTACTGATGATTATTCAATTTGGATATGTGTATCTGATGAAATACAAATCTGATGCTCTTGATAAATTTAAGGAGTTTAAGTTAGAAATCGAAACAACTTGGTAAAAGTATCAAGAATCTTGATCGGATCGAGGGGAATACTTAAGCCGGGAATTTCTTGATTACTTGAAATCACATGGAATCGGTGAGATCGGACACCTCAAGGAACACCACAGTTGAATGGTGTATCCGAGAGAAGAAATCGAACCTTGTTAGACATGGTTCGATCCATGATGAGTTTCGCTAGTCTCCTTTATTCCTTTAGGGCCATGCCTTACTTACTGCTCATATTTTGAATAGAGTTCATTCTAAATCGATCGAGAATACACCATATGAGATTTGGTATGGGAAAGAAAATCTTAACTATTTACGGACTGTGGTTGTCCCGCTTTTGTTAAGAAAATGCTTCGATAAGTTGGAATCGAAAAGTGAGAAATGTTATCTTGTGGGATATCCTAACGAAACTAGAGGATATGAATTCTACTCACCGGAGATCACAAGGTGATCATTTCTAGGAATGTGACGTTTCTTGAAGACTCCTATGTTTCCAATGAACAAGGTCACAACGAGGTAGATCTTGAAGAAATTCGAGAACCATAAAACAACACAGAGGACGAAAGATTGTTCAATGGTGTAAACAAGAATTCAGTGGGAGTATTTGATGATCTATTGGGAGGGGAAATGACTCTTAGAGGGCTACCACCATCTCAAGAAGACAATGAGACTCATCAAATACAAGATGACACAATAGTTGTGCCACCCCCACCTCAAGAAAATCATGATGAAATTCTTGAGAATATCCAAAATGTTGATCATATCAACACAAAAGAACCTACTCACGTTCAGAATGAACAGCCTGAACCTACGTAAACAACCCAATTCAATAGGCCACAGAGGACTCGTCGTGCACCCCAAAGACTGAATCTAATGGTTGAGAACCAAGATGATGAAGTCGAGTCAGATGATGATGAACCTAAGACCTATACTGAAGCGGTGACTGGCACCGATTCAAAGATAGACTTAGCAAGCATCGAGGAGTTGGAATATTTGTTTTGACAGAGCTATCAAATTGTTTGACTTTGTCAGAAGCAAAGAGAACCCTTGCGTTTATAGTAAGCGCGAGAATGAAAACGTTGTCTACCTGGTCATATATGTCGATGACATTCTGATTATGGGGAGCGACCGATCCATGATGCAATCCGTGAAAGACTGACTGTCTAAATCCTTTATGATTAAGGATCTCGGTGAGGCTTCCTACATCCTTGGGATCAAGATCTATCGGGATAGACCTGATAGATTGTTGGGGCTATTACAATCCACTTACATAGACAAATTGCTACAGCGTTTCTCAATGAAAAATTCTAAGAAATGATTTCTTCATATGGGACATGGCATCAAGTTGTCTAAGAAGGATTGTCCTTCTAATGACAATGTAATTGCTTGATGAAAAGGATCACATATGCTTTGACTATAGGATCGATCATGTATGTCATGATATGCATTAGGCCAGATGTGACCTTCGCGCTTAGCATGATGGACAGATTTCAGCAAAATCCCGGTGAGGTTCATTGGAAAACTGTTAAGACTATTCTTAAGTACCTTAGAATGACTAAAGAATACTTCTTATTCTATGGTGGGCAGCCAGAGCTATCAGTGACTGGGTACACTGATGCGAGCTTCCAAACAGAAACAAACATGTTCTAAGATGATATCATCTGATTAGAGAAATAATAGATATGAGCAATGTAAAATTAGAAAGAGTACCATCGGCGATATCTTAGTGACCCTTTACCAAGTTTGTGAGAGCTTGTGTGTTGAACACGTGGGATGTTGGCTTTGATTCAATGTGAGTTTGAAGTTTGTATGTTTTAGAAACTCCTTTGTTGAGACATACTTACTTTTGATCACAATCGAAGATAATGTTTTATCTATGGGTTTGTGCATTTAATGGAATAATTATTTAGATGTTTGTCGTTATTCTCTTATATGTTCCCTTGAATTATCTTGTCATTTTCGTGAGACATCAATGATAAAGTATAATTCTAAAATAGTAACCAATGATCATCAAGAATGAGATATTGATGATATGTCATAGGTTAGCATGTGTGCATCACATTCTTAGATAATGTAGTGGTTCTCGCAACTACGAGATATTTGATATCCGTGATGGACACTGAATACTTTGGAGAGTATTGGTATACCCTACTATTAAATCGTGTGTTAGATGTCTACGATTTCTTAGTGTGAAGTATGTAATAGTCCAGCTTGAGGTCACATTTTGTTTGTTAAGTCTGTCTTTGACCAATGACAACGCTTGCAGTGGCAGACACGGCTTGGATTGGGTGCATCATGAGACAAATGAAAATGGTAATTGAGCCAGAATAAGATTCATTCCTCGATTGAATTTCGAGCGAGCACTTATTTTTCTATATTATTCGACCATAAAGTCATAGCGAAGAGATATATTCATTAAAGTAATTGAATATGATCATATGGTCTTATAATAAAGATGAGAAAATGATTGAGCTATTGGGATGACATAGCAAAATCCAGGCTCAATCGAGTGTGTCATGAATGAAAGGATATTACATAAACTTCATGTAAAGGTTTGTTTATTGTTTTCCACGTAACGTCCGTCATATCGAGTTCATTTGCACAACACGGTCAAGAGTTTTGTGCGGACTTTGATTAGATCGTTGTCGAATGGGGCTTTGGGTCACACTATCAAGTGTATTGTTTAATCCGCTCAGGGTATGCATAGTGCCGTAAGTTATCTAATATTAGTCCAGTGGGAGATTGAAAGATTATGAGCTAAATTAGATATATGGACTTTAGTTAATTAATGGTTGGATTATTAATTAATTAAAGCGGTAAAGAATAAAAGCTATATAAGCTAGGGCTTTAATGAGTACCTGTTTAATATAAATAGAGAATTCATTCTTTAGGTGATAAGAGTTTAGGCGTTAGGCGTAAACACATAAATCATTCTTAGAGAACTACCGTTAATTCATCGAGATTTCTTGGCTTTCTGCTTGAATTAATACGTGGAATTGTTCTGAATCGGTTGCATCACGTGGATATCATAGTTGTGGAGACAACCTTGCAGATTCATTGGAAGCTTGGATGCGTTGCAAATCCATTGGAGCGTGTCAAATCGCAAGTTCTCTATCTAACGTGTTCATAGGGCTCATCGCGTGATTAATTGTATATCTAAATCTTTCGTTGTATTTTTCGTCGTATCATTAGATGAGGTCAAGAATACCAACAAATTTCACCATGGCTTTCATTCTATATCTTTTGTTTTCTTGCTTCAACACACACACCAATCTTTTTTTTTTTTTAGAATTATATCATTTAGTAATATATCAAATTGAGATCGGTAATAACAATTGAGGCGTCAAGGATTGCAACTATTAACAAAAGGTTAAAAATGACAATGTTGTTGGCTTCATTTATTTTGTTTTAATTATTCAAACTGGGAGGATCATTCATGTACTAACCTTACTGGATATAAATTAGAACGTAAAGATGTAAAATAATCGAATTCTTATTTTAGCCTCTAAAAGCATCTTCGGTTTTCAGGCAGTTCTATGATCGTATTACTTTTCTCTTGGAGTCTAATTTAAGCATTTGTTTTACCTTTTATATTCTTTGTTTTACTATTTGTTTATATCAAAAACATAAATATATTCCAACACCTCCTCATACAAGATACAAATAATATTGGATCAATTCAATCATCAAATGTCATTCACATTAACACTATTGGGGAAATATGTACACAACTTTTATAAGAAAAATACATAAATAAATAAACTTTACTTCAAGAAAGCAAATAGGAAAATTCTAAATTTGCAGGGGGTAGTATGTGTACAGAAGCTCGAAAACTCATAAAGAGACTACATAAATCATAATAACGATAACGAAAATGAAGTCTTGAGAGCGAAAGGAGATGACCTCAAAAGTTAAAATTAGAAAAATAAAAGAATTAAAATAGAAACTTAAAGAAGAATGTCAAAAATGGGCCCTCGTTTAATTAGCTGTTTTTTTACCATTACACTTCGCGTTCAGAGGGCAAGACGAGATCAATCAGTGGCAATGGATTTTGGATCGATCAGATTTATGGATCAGGATCTATTTTTGTGATTTGGATCCTAAAAGTTGAATCGATGGATCTGATCCTACTCCTATTTTGGATCCGGATCATTTGAGTTTGAAACTGGATCCGGCCGGATCCTACCAAATCCATTTAATTATATATATATATATATATTATTTTTTATTATAATTAAATACCTAACCAATTTAAAACTCTTCAATTTCTTTTCAAATTCTCCCAAAACAAATATGCTCCAAATTTCATTTCAAATACTCCCGTTATGTATCGATCGATATTCACTATTTGCACCACTTACACAACCGAAATCGAGTTATTTGTTGTTTTTATTTTATAGTAACTTTGTAACCAACGTCTCCAATATAGTGATATTTGTAGAAATTCTAAATAATTATTATAGTATTATTGTGTATTTAGATTATTATTGTGTTCTTGTGAATTATAGTTGATTTAGAATTTATTTTAGAAGCGAAAACATATGGATCCGGTCTAGACCACGGACCCATGGATCTTATGGATGCGGATCTAATTTTTTGGATCCAATGGATCGGATCGGATCCGGACAAAGCAAAAAATCAGATCGGATCTCGGACCAAATCGGTCCGGATCCAACCCATTGTCATCCCTATCGAGAATATATTTAGTGTTAATGCATAAAAATAATTAAATTTATTCAAAATTTTATATTTATTATCAAAATTAATCAATTGAAAAACCCTTATATGAATCGTGAGAATTGATTGGTCAACGATTAATAGGTTTTGGATGGGGAGGGTGGGAGTCCTGGATTTTGAAGAGTTGGGGATGGAGAGGAGGTTGACCATTGGGTTTTGGAGGGGAGGTTTACTTGGGTGTTGGGGTAGCGGAAAATGAGTCGACAAAAGCCCACCGGATACTGGATTTGGACCGGTTTGGGCTTCAAAATTAAAGGCGAAAAATCGGACCTAAAAATCCTAAAAAATCCGGACCTATCGGGCTTTGGCCAAAAAGCCTGGGGTCTTGGGCTAAAAAGTCCGTCGATTTTATTAAATATATATATTTATAATATTATTTAATATACATATCTATATTTTTTAATAATATTAATTATATTTTATATAATTATTTATTTTTATAGTAACAATTTTCTTACTAATTCACATATTGGTGGAAAATTCGGAAAAATAATAACCTCATAAATCATTCAAAATAATCCTAAGAGAAATGATCTCCAAAAATATATACATTGATGATTAATGATCTTATAGTATGTAAAATTTATTTTGAATCATTGATCTTAAATATACAATATAATTAATTTATTTTATTCTATTATTTTATGAGTATAAGTCGGATTGACGTTTAATAATATCATTTATCTTTGATTTGTAATTACTAATTTTTCTCCTTAAATTAAAGAATTAAAACCATACTATTCATATCATCGCATAATACATAAATAGGTCGAGATATATGAAGCATTATCATAAGAATAAGTCAAAATATTCTCATCAGATTCTTTATTTAAGTTAAGGAGTTATGAGATCTTAATTAAATAATTATTTTTTAATTTAAAATATTATTTTATATATTAAAAATTATCTAAAATCGCCATTCGGGGTTGGTTTGCTCATATTTTTAGTGAAAATTTTGGGATAGCACCCGACCCGACCCGACCGACGAAAATTTAAAATCCG